>PTEX01000060.1:3496449-3566323 GCA_003342815.1 Eudromia elegans | reverse complement strand
AGGACGGAGGGAAGGAAGGAAGGAAGGAAGGAAGGAAGGAAGGAAGGAAGGAAGGAAGGAAGGAAGGAAGGAAGGAAGGAAGGAAGGAAGGAAGGAAGGAAGGAGGGAGAAACCCAAGGAGTCTATTTTAAAATATTTTTTCCATTCAACGTAAAGGTATTTGAAAAATACATGTTGGTGTCCCAGTGTGCTAATGGATTTTCAAATATCTGACACTTGGCAACTCAGGAAAATTGGCAAAATTGGCAACTTTTTTTTTTTTTCCTTTTTTTTCCTGTAGTACATCAGCATTGTTGCAACCAAGTAAGTCACACTCTTTTTGTAGTGTAGTTTGGTTAACATTCTGTGAGTGCTGCTTTGATCTGGGAAAGTCTCATCTGTTCCAGCCAAACATATGATCATTACCAAGATCAAGCAGTGCTTTGAGCACTCAATCTTAAGACTCTGCACCTGTATTTCCCACCTTTCTAATGAGCCTCATCCTCACTAGGGTACCTCAGTTCCTCATTTTGTTGCTGCTTGAACTTCACTTGGCGGATGGACTGCTCGCAGAATGGATGCATTACAGAACAATAACCTATTCCTCCATTTGTTTTTAAGAGTGGTAAATGTATTGGTTAAAACAGATGACCCTTTTATGTGTTGAGCATTTATATATATCTATAAAAATGTCATATTTATATATGAAGTGTTTGAAATTTCCAACACGAGTTTTTAAAAAAAAAAAAAAAAGGTTAAAAAAAGGAGATTTCTCTGCAGGCTGAGTGCCCTGTCCTGAGCTATCATGTATAACTGCTTGAGAAGGTGCAATGGGATATCTCACTGTGAACAGATGGGTTCAGAAGAAGGAAGGACAGTTCCTATGCACTGAAAATCTCTACATTATGGGAGTCACAGATGTACTGTGTTTCATAGGAGTAAGTACATTAATGCTAAGTTTGGGATGAAAATAAGGCATTTTTAAATGCTTAGTTCTTTAACAGCTTTTTTTTTTTTTTTTTGGACATTTCAAGTTGTTATCAATCTGGTAGTTTACTAGTTTACGCCCTGTTTTCACCTGTAGTTTCTTCTTTGTCTTTAAGGCATGCTGTTACTTTTTAGTGTTACACTAGGCCTTGCTGGAAACACTCTCAAGTCCCCGCTCAAACTCAAACTGACATCCCAAATGCCATGAGGTTAGTGATTTTGCTGTAGCCTCAAGTGCACAGTAGCATGCTGACTAAACCAGCACGTACAGATCAGCTAAATTTGGACTGTAAGGGGGCCCTAGCACTGAGTTACTATGGAAACTGAATTCTTCTTTTCTTTAGAAAGAAAGTCCCTCTAGGTTTAGTAGTGTGGAAAAAAAAAATCCCAATATTAGAGCATTGCAATATTTCCGTCCACTGTCCTTCTGTGTCCACACTTTCTTAATAAGAGTTTAAAGATGACCTTTGGCTCGTCCACCTCATGTTCTGTTTTATCCCTGAGGTTTTTTTGTGATGTCTCATCTGAGGGTGGAATCAGTGTTCTCCCCCCAGAGCAGTTTGGGTTGTTGGGTGTGCTAGTGCTGATTATTTGTAGAAAAGGGTGCTGAGCAGAGCACAGACCGTATTTGCTGTTTTGCAGATAATGTAGACATAGCCAACTAGATAGAGATTTCTCCTATCTCCTAAAGATAAAGGCTGAAATCCTGGCTCTCCTGATGACATTTGCCATTTCGCACACGTCTCAGGCTGAAAGATTTCATGACAGAACCCAGATAAAAGATTTATAAGATGGGAAACCTAAGTGCTTAGGCAGGCTGACAGTGAGGAGAGAATCATGTTTTATGCAGATTGGATGGAGCCTTGGACAGGGCAGTGATTTTCCCTGACACTATATTTACTACAGATACTTTTTTTTTAGGAGTAGGTTGGGAATAGAGTGTGGGAAAGTTGCTGGGAAAGCAAGAAGGAGCGAAGTTAAATGTGAATGAAAGGTGCTGTGGGGTAGAGAGGCAACAGGGAGTGGAGTGTGCGTAGGAAAAGACATGAGAGCATGGAGTGTGTGGGAACATATGAGAGCACCAGAGAACAGGGCTGAATTAACAGACTCTCCAACAAGAAGGTGTGAAGCTTGATTTAATGCGAGAAATAGCAGTAGAAGGAAATGTGGTTACATCCGTAAATACAGAGCTTACTGGGGGATAGTCAGGACTCTTAGCTCATGTGTCTGGTAATAATAATCTTATCCCGTGAAGAGAGAAGTGAGATTTGCACTTTTTCTTCAGAACTACCATTTTAATCACAGGCTGAACTGGCTGGTCCTTTCTAAACCCTATCAAGTGAAGCGTAATTTTAACTTCATATTCATGTATAAATGTATTACATTTTTAATGGTCTTTCAAACTTATCTGTGCTACTATAAAGATCACTGAAGGAACTTACTTTTTTTTTTTGAAAAACATATTTTTGAGTGAGATGTGATTAAATGTTAATGAGAAGTATTTAAACTCTCTCTGTATAGTCCAACTATATTGGAAAACAATTCATTGCCCTTTTCTTGAAAAGCCAGGTTTCTAAGGTCACACACAGAAGGAAATGAGATAATTGCAGACTTATGCTTCATGAATAATTCCTTTTCATTGCAGTAAATACAAAGCCAATTTAGAATCCCTTTGCAGCTCTATCCTAGGTAGGATAGAGCAATGGTGCAGCCTTGGCAGAGCGTTGGTGCATGTGTTCTTTCATCTGGAGAACATAGACCATCCTTCATTTCCTCTGAATATGGGACAGTAGGGGCCCATGTCTAGGTTTTGTGCTCTGGTGATGACATTTGCACTGCCCTAAGGAGCCTGGAGGAGCAATCTCAATGCACATTTCCCAAGAAAACAGGTAGAAGTGGCTTTGTCTCCGTCTCTGGAAGTCCCCTAGTGAATAAGGACTGGTTGCATCAATTATATCAAAAGACAAGTGCTATATGTTAGATCAGAATTCTTTTATCCTTTTTCCTTCTCTAACATAAGGTATTAAAGTAAGGTGCCAATAGCAGAGAGCAGAAAAAGCTCTTCTGACTCTTTCATATTTGTCTAAGGCGGAATTCCTGTGCGTGAATGCACCCAGCAGTGTCCTCTGCATCTTGGCAAGACATCAGACGCTCCAAAGAATGGGAGTTGGAGCCTCATACAGAGGATTTCAATTATTTAATCAGTGTGTCCAGCTGAGTTCTTTCTCCTGACCATGTCTTAGGAGTCTGCCTGTTATCGGTTTATACAGCTGAATGTTGATTATTGCAGCCACTTCCAGCTTTGGTGAAGAATTGTGTTGTGTAAATTGAAAATTGCTTCTCCTACCCTGCCCACAGTTGTTGCACAGTCAAATCTATGAAGTAGACACATTTGGAGAGATTTTCAGAGACACAATTGGCAGGTAGGTGTTGATTTTATATTTATTTTTTACTAATGTTAGTGAGAGACACCTTCCTGTTCATGCTTTGGGCTTAATAAGAAGAAGGTCTGGGACTTTGCAGTCCTTTTGACTTCAGTTTGAAGGTAATTTCAAACAGTATTTGGAGAAAATAATTACCCAGTAACATGTAGAGAGTTACTATTCCCTAGCTGCTTCTCTATCATTCTCTTTTTTCCTTCCTCATCAAAAGGAGAGAACTCTACATTTGGAGGTCTATACAGTAACCCTGGAGAAAATGGTAGGTTTAAGAAATATAAATATTGCAAAAATGATTTTTTTTTGCACTTAATTCATAGTCTACATGTAACAGACAGACAACCTCTAATCCACAGCAGCTATCAAAATTATTTTGTAAAAAAAAAGTATGCTGTAAGTTTCCATGTTCCAAATTTTCAAACAGAAACTGGAAAAAAAAAAGCAAACATTTATTTTTATATTTATTTAAAGTAACCACACTACTATGGTTGTTTAAGAGTCCACGTATTCTAAATTGGCTTTCAAAATCGATTTCACAGAATCACAGAATGGTTGAGGTTGGAAGGGATCTCTAGAGATCTAGTCCAACCCCCTGCTCCAGCAGGAACACCTAAAGCACGGGGCACAGGGTGGCATCCAGGTGGGAGAAGGAGCCTCCACAACCTCTCTGGGCAGCCTGTTCCAGGGCTCTGTCACCCTCACAGCAAAGAAGTTCTTCCTCACATGGACATGGAGCTGAAATGAACACATTTCAATTCGTACCCATTACCCCTTGTCCTATCACTGGCCACCACTGAGAAAAGTTTGGCCCCCTCCTCCCTACATTCACCTCACAGGTACTTATACATATTAATCAGATCTCCTCTGATTTCTGAGACATTAACTTGCAATAATCACATAATTAAATTTTGATAGAAAGGAATATTGATGTCACCAGGAAGCATAGCCAGTATTTCCTAGTGTTATACCTATGGTAATACAGTTATGGTTCTTTCAGGCTGCATTAAGCTTACCAAATTTGTTAGAAGGAACTGGTTCCACACTCACATGATTCTTTTCTTAGTAATTTGAAAATCTTCCAGTTACACTGTTGCATAAGTAAGCTCCCAAGTGCTTTATTCTCTCTCCATTTTATTTTTGTAATGCTTTTTTTTTTAAGAAAATTTCTTGTCAATGGAAAATATCAGAACTTAGTCTTCAAGTCAAGTCAAGCTTGACAGAAAACCTTACTGGGAGATAGAGATACACGGAGGTATAGCTACAATAGCAGTGCATGAATAAAGAATACTGTCAAGCAGAAGTCACTTGGAACGAGGCCAGAATCTTTATTCAGAATCCATTCCTGCATTTTCCACTGAATTATTAGAGCAGCGTTGCTATTTTAGCAATAAATGTTTCTGTGCAAGGTCAGTTGTTGAATTGGATAGTTATGCAAAAGTAAGTTATGGTCAATATAAACCTTGTGCATGTCACAGCAGTTAGCATAGACAGGGAGCGTGATAGGAACTATTCAGTGTCCCTCGAGAGCTACAGGAATCCTTCTGACTTTCACATAGCCAGCTGGTAATCTCCTTGCAGTCACAGAAGGTCTGCGACAGAGCAGAAACAGAACCCAAAACCTGAGGATTATTTGGATTAATTCCTGAATCCAGTCCAATGTCTTCACCCAAATAATCATCCTTCTTTCCAGAAAGTATGATTTACGCATATTTTCTGTTTATTTGGCAGCATTTCTGAGTACTCTGAAAGGAGCAGACTTTGCAATAGATAAGCTGAAGTCAAGTGTAATGTGTTCAAAACCTCCAGTGTAGTGAAGTGGAGGGTTATATGTCACAGTATAGGCCTAATGCTCTGTTGCATGGTCCTACTTATGTAAGTACATCTGGAAGTAGTGAAAAAGGTTGAACTTCTCCCCAAAACATCTACAAGTCCAAAGTTTAGTGAAAGGTTCAAGCTCAATATAAACTTTCATGACCTTCTGTTGCTCTATTGAGAGAATTAATTCACCTGAATAACTGAATGTCTGTGGATTTATGAAAGGAAGACACACCTGGAGACTATTCCTGTGTTTCTCAGCTTCTTTTTCATTTGTTTTTCTCTGTGACACTTAAACCAAGCTGTCATTCAATGCTCACTGTTCACATTGCCATAGCACCCAGAGAGCTTTACACGTGAATCAGAAGAGCATTGTGCAAACATGTATCAGAAGGCTGTCCCTGTTGCAAAGACCTTAAAATATGGGTGAAAAGCTGGGACAACAAAGGGAGAGAAGCAGTTAGATGGTCAACAAAAAGAAGCAATGAGTTGATCTTGGCTAGGCAGCAAGCTCATCATACCAACTAGTAAACCTCTTATTTCGGGAGAATACTGAATGTCTGAATGTTTAACATTAACCATTCGGAAATAGAGTCTCATTCATGGAGGGAGTGACCAGGGGCAGCATATGGAGAGCAGTGACAGTGAGAAGGAAACCCTGTTAGATGCAGCAGGGATGGACGTGAAAGTCTATCCTGGGCTACAAAGAAAAGAGTGCAGCGGTCAAACTGATGAGCAGAAAATATAATCTTACAATGGCATCTAGAATGGATCTAAAGAGACTAAGCTAGGACCCGTCAAAATCAGAGAGAAAATTGCATTTAAAGAGATGATAGATTTGGAAAAATGGTAGTAATATTGATAGCAAGCACAAGCTTCACCTTTGAGACACTGCACATGGGGAGTGTAACAAAACAAGGAGAGGAAAAGAGATTTAAGAGATGATGTAATTCTTCTAAAGTGACTCAACAAGTCCGTAGAATATTCAAACCTAGGATTCAGGTCTATTAAATTCCAGCATAGTGCTTTGCTTGCTGGATCATCCAAGGCTCAAAAAAAAAAGGCAGTTTATTTTTATAGAAGCTCTGTGAACTTGGTGTGAACTTTGCATGTTTTTACAAAGCCATGATTTGAAGCGCTCCAGACTGAGAGCAGATGAGTCACATTGTTTAGGCAGAAAAGGATGTGCTACAAAGCCACTTCTGCAGCACAGAAAATCTCCTTTCCCTGAGGACGAAATCCTCTCTCCTCCCACATAGTAACTTGCACGTTTCAGAACTCCACGTCAACTGGCAAATACACTACTTGTTTTGGCATCTAATTTCAACGTGACTGTTTAAAGATAATAAAAAGCATTAAAGCTGTCCATATTTTTGAGTGACAAAGAGAGAACTGAAGCTGTTATTGCCTTTTTCTCTTTCAAGTGACAAACATAATTTGTATTATGTGTTGAGAAGGACTTATAGGAATGCAACAGGCCTTTCCAATTTGCTCTAGCCATATGCATATACAGGTACAGGCTGTGTCTCGAAATGTTTTTGGGCAACACCAAGAACCAGGAAGCTCTAATCCTCAAAAAATACCTCTCTAGACTTATTTTGAGTGATATTTTGAAAAGGAATAGGAGAGGATGACATATTTAACAGCCCCTTTAAATTGCACTACAGCAGAGTGATTCACACTGGAGTATTCCTTTCATCAGTTCCCCGTGATATTCTCCAGAGCTGCCTTCCCTTAAAGAGAAGTAGGAATTTTCCAAATAATTCAGCTTTCAAAAGTAAGTTTGCTTTTGCATGAGCATGGGGAGGTCAGACCCAGAGGAGAGGTGGTGGTTTGGTTTGTGTGTTACTCACTCCATCCTTTTAGGTCTGGATGTCTTTTACCCTCCACCTCACATAGTGCCCACATCTCCCCATTGACGTGGAGTAGTTGGAAGTATCACCTGGAACCGATCTATCATCATCAGAAACCCAGACACTATGCTCAGCATCATTACCAAGTGTCTGGTGAAAGACATGCTGTTGTAAATGTTGAGAAACAGATTCAGGACTCAAAATTTGAGTTCAGAAGTGGAGGAAAAAAAATAGCAATTTCCCTTTCGGCGTGGGGGAAAAAAAATGTTTGGAGGGATCTATCTAAAGCAAGAACATAGGCCAAGGAGGAAAAATCAAGGCTAAATCAAGGACTCTAGTCTGCTGCTTCTGCAAAACACCTCTTTCAGCTCAAAATGAAAAAGGACCTAGATGCCACTTGCTGGCTCTGGTAACTGTTGGCTTACTCTCTACCTCTGTTTGGCAGCTGGTTTTATCCAAGATGAATCTGCTTAGGAAGGGACTAAGTCTAAATACAGGCATAAGCCAGTTTGTGCCACTTGGCCTCAGAGTCAGTGCCTGCCTTGCTTTAATTTAGCAGCATAGACATAAGCACAACGCCCGTATAATTATTTACATAATTGTATTAAGCTCTAGCCTTCTAACGGTTTGGTTTCTTGTGTCCAGCCCTTCAAGTGAAAGGTTATTTCTGTTCTTACAATTAGAAATCTAGTTTCCAGACTAAGTGATTCATGGTCAGATTATACTTTTTTTTAAAAAAAACTTCTAGTCTCTCTGTGCCTTTCCAGGTTGAAACCATCTTGCAGAAAAAGGGATGAAATACATTATATATACTCAGTCTTGTCAGTGAGGTCTCGTAGAGCAGCATCACTATGGCTGTCTTTTCTGGAAATGTCTCTATGAGAGGTCTGTAGGATGGTGATTACTTTCTTGCAAGATTTTTATAATGCATTCCATAATTGACTGATATTTCATTTTCCTCCTCAATCATTTTAATCAATCATGCTGTGACTTAGAGAAGCCACTCTTATTGTTAGTCCCCAAAGTCCCTAAGTCTTGTTTTGCTTTTAGGGTTTTTTTTTTTCCTTTGGCTCACTTTTGATCTTTTCATAGTAAAAATTAAATCAGAAATTTGATTTATATTTTAAATGGGAATGTTAAGTTTCAAAGCAGTACCTGGATCAGGTGGCATTGCTGAAACAGCAATCTGATCTGTGGAGGGGGACGATAAAACCCGGGAGGATTGTTAATTAAAAGAAAAAAAATTGAACAAATGAATAAATACAGAAAATAAAAGTGAAATCAAATTAATTTTCTTGCAAATTAATGTTTTCCTGACCTTTTATTAAGACTAGAGGAATATATTGCCTAAACTTTGAAAAGGAATAGTTTAAACATCTTTTAGAAATACACTGTGAATCCTGAAGTCTCTCCTCATGTTACAGTGACATCTCACTGTGTCCTACTGCTATACCTTTTTTTTTTGTCCATCCTTCTGCCAGCAAACACACTTCTTGCTGTGTGTTTATGCATCTTTGCAACTTTTGGGTGAGCTCTGGGACACCAGGAACATGAGGATTGCTTTGGGGTGGGTTGAATGTTAGTTTTTCATGGTAGGTCTTAGAGGGTTAAGCCATGAGCAGACCTGGAAGGGGCAGAAGTTCAGTGGAGAGACAGAGTAGGAAAAGTTGTGCTCCCCTTGGAGAAGTGGGCAGGAGTGTTTATGGGCACAGATGCTTTAGGAAGGGCACAGTGTGGCCAAAGAGTGACTTAGTGGCTTACAGACCCTACAGTGGTAGATGTCTCTACTTGAATTGTTCAGAGATCTTCTTTTCATAGATTTGTGGGAGAGGAGGAAATGCACATCTAAATACCTGTTAGCAACAAACTGCATAAATCATATGGGACCAAGAGCAAAGCAGAGAATTATTCAGGACTGGAGAATGAATGATAAAAAAAAAAAATGTTACTTAATGGATTGATTCTGATCAGAAATATTAGAATAATAGCTCAAGATATCTGAAAGTTTTATTTGTCTGATGTTAACCATGCTGTTCTCCCTTCCATAAATAAATAAATAAATAAATAAATAAATAAATAAATAAATAAATAAATAAATAAATAAATGGCCCCATATTCTGTTAGTTTCTCCTAAAAACCACGTCAAGAAAGAAGTAGCTGATGTGCTGTGGCCTTGGTTTAAAGCACCAATTGTCATCACCTTCTTCATGTTCCTATAATATCTGATTAGAATTTTGACATTTCTGCAGTTCCTAAGAATTATTATAGAACCCAGAAGATGACTGGCAGTGCAATGCATAGTGTGCAGGCTGAAGCAGGTGCTACCTACTTCTTTTTGGAGGCTTGACCAAGTCTTGACTTTTTGGTCCACTGGTCTATCCCGTTCAAAGTATTGGAGGATCAAAGTATTGAAACTGCAAGGTGTTTACACACGTGGTAATGAGATCAAAATAGTCCTATTATCTATGTGTGATCCTTAGCCTGTTAGTGGCAGCTTGGATTTGCTGTTAGTATTGCTGCATAAGCAGTAAAATCTGCCATTCTTCATGATTTTCTTCATCATTAAATGTGTGATAATTAACAGACCCAAATATAGATGTTTTACTGCTGAAATGTAGCTGAATTAGAGCAATTCTCTGGCATTAGGCTTGAGGACTCTGACATTAACTTCTAGTCCTTGTTTTAGTCTTCAACAGTGGTAGTTGGAGGATAAAAATACTGTTTTGTTTGGATTTGAACTGTGAAACTCTGATATGAAAACTACTGAGAGATGGCAAAAATAGGATCCTCAGGTGTCAGACACAGTTTCAGAATGCAGTTACCTTTAAAACTACATTGCTATATTGGCATAAAATGCAATACAAGGTCATATGACTGAATGCCAATATACCAGTGGAGCTAAAATGTAAAACAACTATTTGGAAGTGACTTGCTGTAGTTAATTTTTCTGATTTTGAGACAAAAGGTGGTAGGAAAAGAGGAGTGAGGGGAGAAATGCCAGATTGCCTGTAAACTACTATTTAGTTCAGTGACTACTTTGAGTTACTCTGATCTCTCAGTACATTTTTTCATATCCATTTTTTTCTTTAAATAAAAAAAAAATTTAACCAAGGATATTCAATGAATTCTGTGCACGATAAGATCAGGACACGTCAATATTTGAATTTCGAACACGCTAGTGCGTACACTATAATTTGGTTTCATAAGCTGGATCTTATCTGTTAAAATAAACACATTAATAAAATGTGGCAAGAAGGATATGAATACATGAATATAAAGCCATGATGGACATTTTTCTATTGCAGACTATTTATTTCTGGAGATCAAGTATTCAGTGAGATTAAACAATGCTGAATAGATGATTATGCCTGCAAACTAATAGGCACAGGCTTAAGATGCTGATATGATAGAGGAATATTAGCGCTGCTGCAAACTGTCATAGGAAGCCAGAGTGTCCTTGCTCCACGTGTGGGTGCATCGGGTAGCAAGACTGTACCTTCCTCATTGGCATGCAGGTCAACGCTTGGAGGAGCAGCAAGCTTGGCCAAAGTCATGTCAGCCACAGCATCCATGGAAGGGAAGGGCAAAGGAGGGATGATCTGGGTGGAGATGCATTATATCCATATATATGCATATGAATATATAGCTATATGGCTATATCCCATCATATATCAATTTGAATGACATTAGGTTATTTAAAAACTATGAAAAGAATTAGCAAAACAAACCCATATTTTGTATCATTAAATGTGTTTCCTTTGTCCACCATGGAGTTCTTTGAGTATTGCCATTTTCACTGTATTTAATCAGTCTTTCTGTTCGCAAGCACTCAAAATCATGCCTACTTTCAGTCTCAAACCAAGAGCCTCTTAACACATTAGACTTTTAGATTACTACATTTGCATGCCAGTTTAAGAGCTGATAGGATGCTTTCATGTTACATTTTCAATTTTTTTTCTCTTCAATCAGAAGCTCTAGAAAAGTTGTTCCTTGTTGGGTGAAAGTGGAAATTGGATATTTCCAGGAGTCGGAGTTTTAGCGAGAGCATCAAATGACACTAAACTCACACAGTGCTACAGGAGTCAGAAAATACGATGCAGCCTTAGAACTTGGGGGCATCACTGCAAAGCTGAGTCTGTCCTGGGTGTATATCAGCAAGCCATTCAGAGCTGTACAAATAGATCAGAAGTTCAAGACAGTTGGTACAGAAGTTCCTACATCTACACAATATGTTGCTCAAAGATTTAACTTTGAACTATGCAGTGTGATTTCTTGGACTGGAAATCTCCAATACACGTGACATAAAGTTGCCCCCCCAAAATGACCACTGTCTTGGATCCTAATGCCCCCACTAGGGACTGGAGTTTATTTTGAACACATCTGGAGTGAGGCTTGCCATTTCGTTTCCTCTCAAAATAATATAATTGCATGCACCAAAACTGCTCTGCAAACCAAGGCAATATACGGTGAGTGCAGTTAGGGGATTTGCTTCAGGACTGAATCAACAGACCAGACCAAAACTAATGCTAATGTAGCTGCAGCTGGTTAATGCTGATGTAGACACAGCCAACATACTATATTCTTTCCAACCAACTATTGGAAAGTGGTAGGATGCAGGTTGACTTGGTGCAGAAGAGGGAACACAGCTCTCTTCCTGGAAAGATCTGATTGGATATGGAAATGTCAGAATATGAACACCTGGCTGAAGGAGAAGGAAGGGATCAGGCTAGTAACACATACTAGAAGGGCCTAGGAAGTTTGTGGACAATTCACTGTTGCTTTTTAATCTTGAATGAAGAAAACTGTCTGCTCAGTAAATCTGTCAAAAAAGCTTTTCTGTGAGGATCCACTGACTCAGGGGATGGTTGCTTTTCCCTAGAATTTGCTCACTAACAACATGTGACAGATGTAGGACCTATCTGTAATAATTTATTAGTACCATATGTTGGCCTGGTTATGTTTATCATGTTTATGGCATGAGTATATTAGGGTTCCCAATGTGCTATACAGACAAGAAGAGTAAAGAACAGCTCTCTCTTCCCTTCAAAACAACCTGGTGCTGGGGAGTTGGTAGCTGGGCTTGTTCAGCCACCAGGTGACCTTCAGACTAAGAAGTGCAGAAATAATAAAGAATAAGAAGACAAAATAAAAATAAAGAAATGAGCAGGGTTTCTGCAAGATTGCTTTTCACTGAAGGAAATGCCATTAGACAAAGAAGCTTGGTCTCATAGGTACTTGAATTATAGAGATTTTGGAAAGTATACTGTCATTTGAAAGTCTTGATTTTTTCCTCTCAAAGCTTATTCATCCTGCTAAAATGTAAAAGGGTGTGTTTGTGTACGTGTACATGTATTTATATATGTATATAAGTAAGTCAGTCTGGCAGTTTTCATTGGCCACTGTCTCTTGGAAGGGAAAAAATTAAAGTGACAGAAACTAGTTGGACCTGGAGGGGGAAGCAGCTGATACAGTGTCTTAATCTGGAGTTCAAAAGGCTGAGATGTGAGAAATTATACAAGCTGATCTAGTGACCCCACAGTCACAGCATAACCACTCCTGCTAATAGACAACAGCCCAAACAGCCAGTACTGCTTCCCCTTGGCTACTATAAAACTTATAGCCCAGGAGAACATTGTGTCCCAGTGGAAAATTCTGCCGCTTGGTTCGGTGTGTTCGTTACAGCTGTACTTCATTATAAAGTTTGCCTGATTATTGCAATCACTCTGAAGATGTTTTGAATGGCCGAGGTGGCTCCATCATTTCTGATTTGTGGCTAAGAGGCAATTTGAAGTGTCTGGAGCAAACAGGAAGGAAATGACTTTCATTTTAGGTCTATGACTCAGCAATGGGTCAGCAAAACCAAAGTTGCTTTGATTTGTCTAGCCACTAGTGAACAAAGATATGACGTTGCAATGAATATGTTTGATTATGTGCAGATCTTTTCACTCTTCTTAAAAAATTATCTTAGATTTGTCACAATATTAATGCAAGCAGTGGCCAACAGGGGAGGTAGCCTTCATATTTTAAGATTTGTTTGATTTGATAGTTTGATTGTAAAACACTCCAGTTGTCAAAAGCTCTCTCTTCTTTCTCTGAATTTCTTTTTATACCTTTAAATTGGAGTTATCAAACGTGTAGGGACCTTATTAACATTCTGTTAAACTCTTAAGGACTTTAATCTACATTATAGATTATATGTCCTGTCCAAGATAAACAACCCAAATATATCCAGACGGTGCCATAGGATTTACATAATTAGAAAACATTTTCCCAGTTATCCATTAATAAGGTCATAAAAGTGGCGTAAAAATAGAAATACCAGCTAGTTGAGAGTGTTGCCATTGCTTTGTCTTTATAAGTCTATATTTTGCACATTTGGCCAGGGTCTGTAAAGTGTGAAGTTCTTGGTTTGCAATATTGGATGACTTTGCTACATCTAGCATCCCATCTAAGTATGTCTGTTTATCTCTGTTTGTGTAGAGAGGATGAGAAAAAACTTTCTTGTGGGTATTATTACCCTTAAGCAGTCTGTAGCATAATTTTTCACCTCCTTATGAAACATTTGTTGGATATACCTGACAAAAGAAGTTAATAAAAATAAATATCAATGGAAAAAATTCAAAGATGCATCATTTGTGTATGATAAAATTCTGTACTCATAAATTGCTCATCACTAAGTTTAGGAACACTATATTTTAGGTGTATCATGAATTTTAATTATATTATCAAAATATGAATGTACACACTCTTGTTACTTGTAGTGAATTAGGATTTTATTAAGGTAATCATGCTTCATTTAAGGGCATGGTGATAAAGCAGACAGACTGGGAAGGTTTTTATAGTCCCAAGTTAGTACTCCTGTATTTTTAAAAGTTGGTAATTTATCTGTAGATAGTAGATTTTTGTCTATTGCCAGGACCTTGTGGAATCCATATTTAGGGCATATCTGTGCTCCTAACTTGGTCTTTCCTATAAGATATTCCAAAATTCATACAATGGATACTTGAGAAATGTGAATATTGAGCTTATATGTACAGTGTTTTAGTAATTTGGTCTCTTTCTTAGTAATCAGTCTGAGAACTCCTCCACTGTGTTGTCCTGCAGCAGCTGTTTAAAGCTTTTTGTTGAAAACATGGACTTGACTAGAGATAGCACAATTAGCAATTGATCATAGCTTCTAATGGAGTCACTGATGAGTCCATTTTACAGATGCACTTGATATGATTAAGAATTAAGAATGAAGGATGCTTGAAATCTTCACTTTGGGCTTCCCTATTAAATTAGCCCTCTGCTGTGTTAATACTTACCATCCAGCATTGCCACAGTGGATAGATTATTGCTCACAGCTGAGCTGGAAGCATGCTCTGCAGTAACAAGGCTATCTCAAACTCTTCGTTAGAGAAGTAATCAGGAAGGTAAAAGTAACAGGGTTAGATTTAGTGCTTTGCCTGGCCATAAATTACAAATACATGAAATCTATATTTGTACACTCCACCAAATCTGCTTGTATCTGGAGAACTTATTGCTGTTTTTCTCTTGGAAATGGAAAAAAAAAAAAAAAAAAAAAAAGGGAGAGGGTAATCACAGCAGCTCTCTGAGCTAGGTCCAAATGGTGTTATTTGGGTTTTCATCTAGTGAGTGGCCCCATTTCCCTTTTGCTAGCAGAAATGGTTGCTTTGCACTGTAACAAAGTCTCAGACTAATTTGATTACTTTTGAATCTGCATTCAGCAGTCACAGCCTGACTGTTTTAGCACTCGGAATGGGCTTTGGCATCTTTTATGCATTACCGCTTGGTGTCTAACATCCACACTAAGCTCACAATTAGGATGGCATAGGCCATCTATGATATTTTAAGTGCTACTTGGCAGCAAGATGGCCAAAATTTGGCTCATGGTTCTTATCTTTGACACACAGAATAACAGAGAGATTACAGAAAATCAGTGTTATATTTAGAGAAGGAAGCAAGGCTTTTTCCTATGCCCGAAGCCTCAAAATTATGACAGCAGGTTGTATCCCAGTGGAAGAGTGGTCTTGGAACAGATGGACGGTAGCAGCACTCTGATCTGTGCTGGATAGTAAATGAAACAGATTTCAAAGCCTGGACTGATTCAAAAGGAGCTTGTGCAATAATGGTAAAAAAGGTAGTGACGTTAACAAGGAAAAATATGCATTATTTACAAGGATTCAGGTTTTTATTTACAGAGATGCTCTACCTTTTCTCTCCTACCTAACTTTTATTCTTCTTACAGAGAAGTTCCTACTGAGAAAAATTATAATTAAACATCAGTATTAAGCATCAGAGTTCTAGAAAAAAAGTTATTTTCCCCATTATGGTAATGTGAGAGAATTTAAGTTTCAAATAGCCTGAAACAAGCTGGAGTGCTATTAGCAACACAGCAATTTCTGTCCAGGGGATCATTTTGAATGTCAAGAAGATGGTGTATGATAAAATTCACCAACAAAGTCAGTGTAAGCTTATATCAAGCCCATTGATGTAAGACAGGGATATTGCTTAAGAGATCTGTTTCTTCTTAGGCTTAGGCCTTATATTTAAAGAAAAATGCTATTTTATAGTTAGTGCAGCATTAATGCATGTGTATGTTCAGTAACATGCACAAACTAAAAGCTATATGAAAAAAAGATGGATTTGAGAGGCAAAAGGGCAGCCTTGCAGCTTCTCCTTGTCTTTTCTCCGGTCACCTGCTCGCCTTATGCTACCTCATCACTGCTCCATGAAAAGTCAGCTGGTTTTGTTCTGCCATTAATCATCTTGCTCCTCATCTAATGAAGTTACCTGAAACCCCGATTCAAGTAGCTTATGAATTCCTAGATGCCAAAACTGATGCCAAACCCTCAGTTATCTGCCTAATTGTGGGTGCATCTGGCTTCCTCAGACTCATTCTAAGACTATATTTCCTTGTTAATTGAAAAAAAAACCTGTATCCTCTGGAAACATAAACATTTTAAAGTGTGGTAAACTGAAACAGATTTAAAATAAATAAGATGTAGCTACTTTACTTCTTGTATTGTTTATATTTAATGAAAGAGAAGACATTTCTGTAATTTATCTGAAGCCAACACAATCTCCTATCTCTTGCACTGAAGTGTTACAGAATTTAGGTCAAGTGTACTAAGCAGTAAACAGGGCTTTGCAAATAATCACATGGAATATCTCATGAGAAATAGCCTATAATAGTCACATTAATCAACTAAGCTATTTTTTTGCATCCATTGTAATGCAGTAGGTCCCAAGAATCCCAATATAGTAGGTGCTATATGCAGATATAGGAAAAAGAAGGTTCTTGTTCCCAAAGACTCAGTCAACCTTATGACTAGAAATAATGAATAGATCAAGGAACATGCCCAGGATATGCAGAATAGATATTTTCCTCCTTTCTGCTTGCCAGATGTCAGTCCTCCTGCCACAGTGATGGCCAACAAGGCTGAAACAGAGAGACAAATTGCAAGACCGGGGCTTTCCATTCCCAGCTCCCTCTTAGCCAAATTCAGCAGGACCTGTGGACCAAATATGCTATATTTTTCTATTTAGAGGAGCATTACTTGCCAACCTGGCTTACCAGAGCTTTGCCATGGTCAATAAAGTAAAGGAGTCACGGTCAGTTTGCATCCTCTTGGCCCTGTATTGTCCTGTGATGCCTGTGTAGACGGTGCAAGTCTGGAGTTGGCCGCAGTCAGCCTGTGCTATGAGCCAGTCCAGTTTCTGTTTCCTTGCTGTTCTGGTAAAACAATATTTTAAAACAACCCTCTCTAACTCCCAAAGAAATAAGAAATGCAAAACGTCCTTCCCTGTTAGTTTTTGGTGTCAGCGTAAGGCTTTGGTCCTGGTTTTCAAAATAATTAATGAAGCTGTCTTCAGGTGTACCAAACAGGGGGTGCTGATAGATGAACCGCTGCCACGGCTCTACTTCCTTGGGACAACAGAGGTTACAAACACCGGAACGTAGCACATGCGAGTTGTGCACAGGCAGTTCTTAGTTATCTGATCCAGTTAGGAGCGGAAGAAAAGATGCACGTGGGAAAATCCGGAGTCCGACCAATATCAGGAAATCCTCCAGCGTGTTTCTCTTTGCAAGAAACCCTCCCGTAGAAGCATGACCTGATACCGATGCTCTGTTTTAGCCAACAGCAAAAAGCAGGAAAATAATAAAATGCAAAATACCCAAATGAGAAAGCCTGCCCCAAGCAGATTCCTTATCGCTGGGACTGAGATGTGCCAGCCGTTCCATAAAAATCCATCACAAGCTTTAGAGCTGCTGTCAGTGTTATGTGACAGTCACCCTGATAGCACTTGATGGGTAGCAATATAAAACCTAAGACAGGTCATTATGGGCAAGGCAAGCGGCAGAAATCTTTAGTGTTGATGCAGATATAACTGCTAGGGCTGTAACGCCAAACTAAATTCTCACAAAAAACATCTCGTATCCACTGCTCCCCCTGCTATTTTACACACTGTTTTCCTCTACAGTATCACTCTGCTCTGTGTTTGGGTTCATCAAAGGTCTGTGTTTTTTTTCCAAACCACAGCTTTTTTAGAAAGGGATCCCCTGCTCCGTGGAGAAAGCCCTTTCCCAGCTATTTTGGTGGCCTAGTGAAGTGTCTGCTGGGCCTTCCTCATGGTCGCAGGAGGGTTTCCAGGCTCTGCAGGGGCTCCGTTTCCCAGGCAGTGGAGCACGGACTCCCTCTAGCCTCCCTCTCCTTTGCTGCAGCCTGAGCGGCTGGATTCCTCCTCCCTGCGCTCTCCCACCTCCCCGGGTTCCTTCTCCTCGCCCACGCTGCGCTGACCCCTTGGCTGGCTCTGGGCAGCCTCCTGCGAGAAGTGGGTTTCCAGGTCGGAGCGTGGCCTTTGCTGGCAGCCCGAAGGCTGGCGTCTCTTACAGCGCGGTGCCTTCCTGGAGCTGCTCCCTGCGGCTGGCCGGCGTGGGAGCGCTCGGCACAGCGCGTGGAGCGCCAGGCAGCCCCGAGGTTCAGCCTCCGTGCACGTTACTGAGGGCGTTGCGCACGGCCCAGCGTCCCTAAACAGCTGAGCCCTGCGGTCCGAAGCCATGTGCCACGCTAGTGCAATCCCAAGCTCAATTAGCTTGTAAAAACACGAGAACGGCTTCCATGGCTGCCCGGCGGGCAGGGGCTGCTGGCTTTGACAAAGTGCTGAGCGGAAGGGAGAATGAATTTGACGCTCTTGTCTCCTTCTCCTGGTATAGGAATAGGGATGGGGAGGGGAAACGGGTCGTGGGGTGCTCGGCAGACTGTGGGCATGGAGCAAAGTGGCCCTTTGGGGCTGATCGCTGCCTGAGGACACTGCGATGACACTGGCCACCTCCCTGGCACCCACAGAAGATCACGATGTGCTGGTGTGTGCCATGAAAAATCATCATCTCTGCTTAAATGGTGTTAGGGCTGTGCACAGTCCAAGGAGGAAGCAGCAAGGGGGGTGCCAGGAGTATCTATGCCATCGCTGGGACAGTCCTCGGTGCCAGGTTCCATCAGAGGAACCCCCGTATCCATGCCCACAAGCAAGTACGAGAAGTGCCTCAGGACAATAAGGATACTCTTGCTTAAATACTTACTTAAAAGCGAATTGAGATATTTAATTTTATCAACTCAAGCCTGAACATCTTATCCAGGAAGTCCAAACGCAATTGCTAACTAGCTGTGGTTTTAAAACACATACTTTGCTTTTTTTTCTTTTTTGGGAGCTACATTTCCAAGCAAATGCTCAGGTGTTTGGCTTGGAAACTGTTATGCGTGCAGATTTAAAAATACAGTCCTCGTCGGGTTGCTTATGCAACATCTGATGCCCATGTTGCTATGGTTAGTATATCCTTTGGGTTAACAATGTGGTAGCTAGTCACATATGGTGTTCTTGCAGAGCTGTGCACAAGAAGCGCATATTAAATTACAAATCCAAGTGAGTATATCCCTTAACTAAAGCAGCAGGAACCAAATCTGCTAGTGATTGGACCGAATTGCATTTATCCCATGATAAACTTCCCGTTGCTGCATTGAAGATGTAGCCATGTAGCATTGCATCTTAGTGCTGGTAATAGAGGGCAAACTCAACTGCAGATGCAGCGTGCCAAGGCAAACGGGTGTCGCGTGGTGGTGCAGAGCTATCGTGACAGAGCACGTGGGGTTTACAAGGCGATGCGAAACAGAGCCCCTGTGGGCGACTTCATTTTTGGTGCTGTGAAAAAAAATAACGATGGGGCCAAGAGACTACATGGTTCAGGAAGAAGAGCAAGATATTTATACAACATATGCAAGTTATTTCCAAGGATGTAACTTATTTATGTTACTTCTGTGTTTTCTTTGCCTTGTACAAAAGCCTAATGAGTGTAAAATGAGATAGGTTATGCCATTTCTGATTGTTTCTGAGGAATTCAGGCGTAAATATCGCCTCACTTGAATAGTCTTACCTGCAAGCACTGCATCAACATTATTTCGAAGTATTTTTTCCAGATTTAAGCTATTGTGGAATACATAAACAAATAAAAAAATGTAGAATTATGGTTCCACTGTTCAAAATGCCTTCCATGAGGAAGCTAATAAATCATTGTCCTTCTGAATCAGAACAATGAAAATAGGGGGAAGAAGCATTAATATAAATGGGGATTGTACTCTTTTTTTTCTAAATAAGTTGCAGAAAGGCAAGTATTGAACAACGATGCCATATATAATTAAAACTACTGCTTTCTTTGCTAGGGACCCAATGACAGCAATGGCTGGGAAACTTTGCTCTGTGTGAAATTCTTAGTACAATTACAAACCCATTAGGTTTAAAACAAGATGCCACCCAGTGTAGCTCCATGTGCTAATTTCAGAGTGTAAAATGGGGCATGAAAGTGCACTGTGGAAATCGTATCCACTCTGTGGGTGTGAGACACATACCACGTTCCCACGTTCGGAAGGTGACAGAAGATTCATCCCGTCGGAAAGATTTTGCTCTAAATAAGCCGCTGGAAACAGTATTAATGTTTGAAAGTGCTGCAGATGGGTCTGGGCATCCCTTCGCTCTGATCACAGTGCTGCATCGTGGCTGAGCTCTTCTAGCCCTGGCTGACACCTTCAGATGCAGCTGAGGTCCCACCAGCGCCCACCAAGGGAGCTCCGGCTGATGGGCAGAATCACAACAGCAGCATCCTTTAGAGCTCAGCGCTCTATAGAGTGCTCCCCAAGAAATCACCTTTGATAAAAGAGCCAAAGGAGATCAGGCTGCACAAGTCCTCCCTTTATCACCAGAGGATTTATGTGGTATATCTTTCCCTAGCAGCCAATGTACAAGCTCATCAATTAGGTGCACTGTAATAGCAGTAGTAAAAAAAATTATGGTAGGAGCAAATTGGGGTGTAAATGAGAATCAGTGGGAAAATTTTGACCAACGATATACTGGAGATCTCTTGTTTTAATTTATGAAGATTTGCTCCCTGTGTGGTTTTTAAGACCGGTGTCACTGTGAGTCTACAAACTTTTATATTGCTGAGTCATATTTCTTAAAATGCGCCAGAGGCATTAACTTATATTTTAAATTTGTAGCAGATCTGAAATTGAAGCAGAAACCAGAAGTAGTGCCTGGGAAGGTAGAAGAGAGACACGGAGATGGGATTCCAGTGTGCAAAAAAGGCCATGCAATATCTTGGAAACTTTGTGGGCAGATTTGAGCTTTGGGTGGGAGGATCCTTTGCACAGTCTGTGTGCCAGAAAATGAGGCATTTATTGTGCATCATATTCTCAGTGTTAGGAGAGCAGGGCTATGTCTGAGAATAGTTGCTTTGTTAAACATCAGAATATCAGAGAATATCCGATCTTAGGTTTCTATTGCAGCACTGTAGACTTTTAGAGTTAATTTAATAGCAAATTTGTGAAAAAAAAAAAAAAATTGAATAGGACATCCTCTACTTTAGGCCAGCGCCTCCCCTTCTGCTTCATTTCATAGCACAGGCGTAAGTACAAACTCCATGGTATGCGGGGGAAGTCGACTGCTTTTATATGCAGTAAACTGATAAAGTGAATGCGCTTGCTGAGAAACAGTATTTATTAGCCCACACGCACCACAGCATTAATCTATATAAAGTGCTGCATTGTGCTTATAGTCATAGTCTGTGTGCTTGTAGCAACAAGAGGTACACGTTGAAATGGGGGGTTTGCAGCAGAAGGAGGGGATCAGTCTGCAGCTGTAGGGAACCTCTTGCCAATAGGTGCCCAAGGAGAGCTCTTCATTGGAAGGAGGAGGAGGAGGAGGAGGAGGAGGTGGGAGCACAGCAACGCCCGCTGGGAACTGCCAGACTCCAGTTGAAAAGCTGTGTAATTAACAAACAGGCTGGAGAAAACTTCAGAAATCTGTTGTCCTTTCATCTGCTTGTGATTTTGTTTTTCTTTTTAATCTGATTAAGCTGAAAGTGCTTTTATTTTTTCCCTTTTTTTCTTTTTTTTTTTAATGAAAGTCTTTTTAAGCAAAAAGCTGGAAGAGCGTTCAATTGCCCTTTAGTGCTTCTGAATGTTACATCATCTACAATATGAAAAACTAACTAGTTTGAACTGTCGCTGTTGCACACAGAATACTCTGATCTAGTTGATTTCATTATCACAAGCTTATTTAGTAGCTTATTAAAAATTAAGCTTTGGTTTCAGATTTTTTTTTACTCTGTTGGATGCATTTTCACCCCTATTTCTAAATAGATTGTAATTTAATTTGTAGTTTCTTCAGGCCTCTTTTTATTATATCTTTGATGGTGAATATTTATAGCAAGTCCCGAAGATTAGTTTAATTTTTGTGCCTTAAATGCCACTTCCAGGTATAATTAACAAAGGGATGTAGTAAGACTAAACTCATTACCAGTCTCTACCCTTCTCCCCACACAAGGCACACGCCTCTTATCTTTGCTTTAGGTGTGAAGTGAAATGACTTATTTAGATTAAATGCTGCAGTGCTTGCTTTCCAGGACAACTTCTTATGAAGCTCTATATGAATTTACGAAACCCAAATGTTGGAGCTATCCTCAGCTTAATCCTTACCTAGCAGGACTATAAAGATGCATGGTTTATAGTGCACAGAAAAACTATAATTCAGGTTCGTTATGGAGATACTCAAGCTAGGCAATATGGCTGTACTGTAGACAGCCCAGTTCCAAGAGATCCTGACAATATTCCAGCTGGATTTGAAAAAGCTGGAATTAAAAGGAAGTAACTAGGGAAACTAGGAAGAAGGAAGGTGTTAGGATAGGTGAGGAATAAAAAGCAAAGACCCCAAAAAGCACTGATGAGCAGTAGCAAATGTAGCAAAGAGCAAAGCAATATCTCCTTATAAAAAAAAAAAGAAAAAAGAACAAGAAGACCTGTATTAGTCTTGTATATATACAATATAGCTGGAAATTGCCTCTCCTTTAAAGATGCCCCTGCTCCAGCCAGAACAGCCCAAGGCTACTTCTTGCAGCAGGACAAGCTGCTTGTATTAGTAAGCAGTAGTGAGAGAGCCTGTCCGATGGGGAGGAATAAGGATGGGTCCTTGGGATGAACTGCTGCTGGATACATGTGTTGTGGTATTTTTTTCCCCAAGATAAGATACCCAAGACCTCCAAAGCTGCCCAAAATGGCTTTGCATGACCCCCAGTATTTTGGCTAGATGAAAAAGAGGAAAACACTAGGAATAAAGAGTGAAATCAAAACACAGGAATAAGTGTATGCTTAGTGGAAATCACACCTCAAGACAGAGTCTTCAAGTACCACCGACTTTTGCAAAATGGTCTGGGTTCCTATAAAAGCAGGGTACCTAGTTAGAATCATAAAATCCTTAATGTTGGAAGGGACCTCTAGAGATCATCGAGTCCAACCCCCAAATAACTTAAATATTGACTAAATCTGCAGTGCATTTTTTTCCCCACCAAACCACATGGTTCCAAGCAGAGAAGGCTCTGGCCTCAGCAATTCCAAGTGAGCCCAGAGAAATGATGGTCCCTTGCAGCCTCTTGCCAGGGAAGAAGTGACTGATGGTGATGTCTTGACAACAGCAGGCGATGTGGAATCATGTCTTCTTTATAAACTGCTGCCATTTGCTTTCCATAGCCTTTTTACTCTTCAGATGGTAGAGTCTTCCTCTTAATAGTAGTTTAATTTTCATAGTAATGACTGAAGAGAAATCGCTGGATACTTATTGCAGAGGCAGAGAACATTCTTCTTTTCCTTCCCTCTAATCTTCTCTTCATTCTTTTTTTAGAAATGACAGCAAAGGAAAGAGAAATATTTGCTTCTGGATATATTCAAATCAAACATATTGAATAATATAAGATTAACTTATTAGAAGGAAAACAAACACAATGATTATTGCTGTGAATGAAATGAAAACTCGGGTGGTGGCTTATATGGTACATTTGTCAGAGTTTTTAATAAAGTCTTGCAATATTTTGACTGCTTAATAACATTCTTTTTCTAGTTCTATTTGAGATCAGTTTTTCATGCAGGGTGGTATGACTGACTGACCGACTTTTCAGTTTTGCTGGCCAATGAAAACACAGTAAATGATCATCTAAGTTAAATAAAATAATGGATGTGATCCAAAACTTATCAAATCTTTTTTAGTTATCAAACCTGGCAAGCTTTTAAGACAAAATCTTATCACCTTTATCTATTTCTTGGGCCAAAGCTTGACCTAAAATTTGACCTTAGACCTTATCTCTGCTTATGAATCTGAGATATGCAAGAAGAGAGTAGGATATCTAGCAGTTGCAGAGTTACAGTACGTTATTCCTTGGTAGTAATTCCCTGGTAGAGATGCAGGTATGTAGTCTCATTTTTTACAATCCATTTCTCCCACTTTGACAGAATTTCTGATAGCTTAATACATTCTCCATAAACTCTTTCCTCTGTCATGTTACTTTGACCCTCACAGCTTAGGGAGGTGGTGAGAAAAGGAGAAAAAAAAAAAAATCTGAGCTGACATTCCTAGAAATATCGCAGCTGGTGGGATTCCAGCCCCTGCCTGCCACTCGCTTCACGAGTCAAATAAACCCACACATTGCTTCCTCCTGGCAGCTTTTGAGTTCCAAGTTATCGTGTTTAAGCTGCAATCTGCCATTTAGCCAGAACCTGAGTTTTGACAATCGGTCTTGAGCTCCAAAGCCACTGCAGTGTTTTTGAACATTTTGCCGATGGTCTAAAGATAGCCTGGAAAACAAAACAGAATGTGGTGGTCCTAGCTGGGTTACGTTTAACTGGAAAATCACAGGTGAAGCCAATATAAAAGCCTTAATATAGATTTTTTTTAAAATTTAATTTTATTTTTATTACCGAACATGACCATTTTGCATAATACAAAATCTTATGTCTATTTAATGAAAAAAGCTCATATTTCCAAAGTTGTTTCAGCTTGGCTGTTTATCTTACATTTTCAACTATGTTCATTTTATGACTCACAGGCAGCTAACTTGTCGCTTTGGCCAAGTTATTAGTCATGTAAATGTTATTGGAGGTGCAAGAAATGTCAGTCCAAATCAGGAAACTTTTGAAACTCCAGCCAAGAGTATATCAGAGTCCTGAAATATTTATATGAAGTTAAACTGGCAACTACCTTAGCCACCAGTTCCTTTTTATTCACCGAGACTCAAGAATTCCCACCTTGATGATGCTGTGAGACTCCATTGCTCTTTTCAGTTTCTCCAGTGACTATTACTTGAGGCAGGATGCCTGTCTCAGCCACAAGCTGTTTGTGGAGTTAGTTGGCTTCGGGACACCTTGGATGTTTTAGAATTCTTTCTGAGGTTTGGAGCCCTTTCCTGTATTGCTGTTTTTTAGATTCTTGCTTTTTTTTTCACTTTGAGCATGTATTTTGTTTTGTTTTCCATCTAAGTGGTCTATGCTACATCTCCTACTAAGTATACAGAAAGAATATGGTCAAATGATCTCCGTGTGTAACCATCTCTAAATCACCTTGCACATCCCTTCCTAAAGCAGTTGAATGGTGTCCCCTAGTTGCTTGTATTTCAAGGATGTCTTCACCCATCATGGTTCACAGGACAGATAAAACTGCCTGCCACCATTTCTAATTGATGTGCTTCTGGAGGGTGACATTTCTCTGGAATCTTCTAATGAAAGAACAGCACAAGACAGGATCACTGATTTTGATGCCCTGCTACTACAGACAACCATTTTGTATAACCCTTGCCATACATTTACCTACATTTCTTGTCCTCCCAGGAGATGTGGGTGTTCCACAGTAGATCTGAGATTTTTGAAGATGGAGAGATGTAGCTGCACAGGTCCCATGAATCTCAAACAGCACTGAGTGGCTAAACCTCCTCATGTCACAAGTATCCAGTCAAAATTATCTTCTGGCATATGGCAGGGTGGACTTCCCACCACTGCAGCTTTGTCACCAAAAGGTTTCAGGAAGCTCCGAGCCTACCTGAGGGTCACCTCCTCACACACCCTAGGGAGACACAGGGAAGAGATGGCAGCGAGGTGTAGCTTGAGGATGCAGAGGGAGAGTGAGAACAGCCACGGGTGCGTTGGCTGACATGGAGCCACAGAGACAGCAACAGGTAGGTAGTAGTTAGTACAGCCCTGTGGGAAGAGATCACACTTCATGTTTTTGCCTTTCCCTGGAGAACAGGGAATGTAAAGAAGAAATATTTTTCCTTCTTCCATGGGAGGATGAGAGTCTTCTCATCATTACATCGAGAGACAAATCTAAAAGAGCTGCTAAAAAAGTTAGCTGCTGCTTGTCCCAGGAGAGCCAGGGTATATTTGAGGTTACTTTGCCACTAAATAATTATGATTATCAACAGCAAATGTTCTAGCATGGGCTTTGTGTCTTTTAGAAATATGTCCCCGACATTAATTCTAAGTAAGCTAAATCTGAAATGTCTTTTCGACATTCAATCAGTACCAGCTAGACAAATGTTGGATATTATATCCCTTGCAGGAGTTGCAGGAGAAGGAAAAAACAAAAAAAAAGGAAAAACCCTGTTCAATCATGGCAGATCATCAATTAAAAAGAAGATATGCCTTCCAGTTCTTCCTAATGTTTTAGAATGTTTTAGAACTCCAAAGAAAAACTGGAGACTATTTTAAATGTTATTATCTGTCTGAAAATAATATAGCTCATCCATGGATAATGTATATAATTTTAATACAAATAACAACAACAGAAATAGTCCAAATAATACTTCTGTGACAAAAAAGCAGAAGCAGGCTGTATGGTCTAACAGAGCTGTTTTTACAAAAAGAGAGCACATAGAAGAGATCTCAGCTAGGATATTTGGGCTTTCTGAGTCAAAAGTCTGATGCTTTTCTTTCATTCAAGTGTTAGGCGGACTGTATAAAAGTATTTATTGTAAAGACTATTTTTAACTGAAAGAAATGTCAGCATATCTGTGAATATGCCCTGCACCTGAATTCCATTTGAATTCACTAAATAATCTGAGACAAAAAAGGAAATAACTGAGGACTGAAACATTTTGAAACCGCCAATTTTACTGTGGACACCAGCCTTTCTTTCATGAGATCATGTGAATAAATTGCTCTATAATTACTTCCTTAGCAGAACAAAGTAAAGGGAATAAAATATGAGTAGGTAATTGCTGTCAGTGTATAGACTGCAGCTCCTAGAACAGTGCTAGTGCCTGAGACTGAAAACATTAAGGCCACTGTCTTGCTTGTCTAATAAGTGATTTTCTACCTCTCTACCTTTAAACTGGGTAGTCTATTTTTATACACGTTTTGTTCATCTTTTTTAAAAAAGAATTGAACTACAGCTGATTTTTAATAGCTGCAAAGAAGTAATATTACGAAACCATGGCAAAACAGTCTGTCTGGAGAAGGCAAAGGGCTGATGCATTACTTAGTTCTGCAGTGCGGGAAGAGAGTTAAGCAGTTGCCATCTAGTGGCAAATTAATTCTAGACACTCTTTATAAAAGCTGCTGTTCAGTCTTGGAAATGCTGGTCATGTAAAAGACTATAAAAAAAATAGGGCTATTGTCAGCCAATGCCTGAATCAGAATATGAAGTGTAAAGTGATCAGATGTCTGACATAAATAGAGCCTAGGCTGCATGGAGGTCTAAATTATATTTGGGTTCCATGTGTGTATTATTTCTTTTCCACTTTGCCCGCATCTCTACTATTTTAATACAGTGCAATGCATTGCACAGTATAGCATGAGTTATTTTATATTTCTCTCATAAACAGTGCAAAGCAGAGGAAGCAGCTCAGCCCCTTTGAAAAGCTGTCCCGTCGTTGTACACTGCGTGTGGCAGCTGTCTTCTTTTTCTGACTGCCTTTTCCCACTTCATTTCTGCAAGATTTTTGCACTCAATCTGGCACGTTGCTAAGGATGTCAACACTCACTCTAAGAATACAATTCCCATTTAGCAAATGCCTCGTTCACCCCTTTCTAGGGGTTTGGCCTCATTAACGAAGGCAACAAACTGTGAGATAATAAAGCAGCAGCATCCCCTTCTAGGCTTGGCTGTTCCTCGATATTCTCCCTGAAGACAGTTGCCAGCTTATTCTGTCTATTAAATTCCCTTATGTCCAGGGAGGCAATGGATCATCTGCCTTGGTGAATTATGACATACTCTTGACTCTCTTCAAAGAGGACCACCACTTCTATTGGAGTGACATAGGCCAAGTCCATAGCAGTATCCTCTTGTCCCTTGTTCTACCCCCTGTGAAGCTCAGGCTGCTTCTGTGATGGAAGGAAAAGATAACAGGAAGAAAAAAATGACCTATATTTTGCTCTTTTATCAAGGACCAGTTTCATTAAGTTTACAATGGGGATGATACGGCCCAGTTTACAGGGAACATTTCAGGAAATCCAGAATCCCTTTTGGTGGACATTAAACACCTTTGTGTATGAAAAACAAACAAACGTCTTCTCCTGGCTGTTGTTTGAGTATGAGTATCTGGAGTTTCAGCATCTAGCCTGTTCTCAGACTACATAGATGAGGCTGAGAGCTCAGGGCTGAGGTTTCACTTCTCCATCAATACTTCTCTTTAGTTCTATCTGTGTTTGCATGGTGCATGGCACAACGGTCACCAACTCCATCTGGAGTCAGAAGATGCAGTAGGAGAAATAGGAAATAATAGTTACAACAGATATGATATTAATAAGATCATAACCATGTCCCTTCCAAGCCTCTCACAGTCATTTCAATAAGAAAGATTTAGAGAGAGCATCCATGTAGGCAGTCTTGGTTGAGCTTTGTGTTTATGCTTTGGATTGGATTTTTCAGGATTTGACTTAATATTGTGCAAAAGATAAATATCGAGCTCCCTCTGCAGTCAATGGAGATAGAGACGAAAGGGCTGTCTCTGGAAGGATAATTATACCTTAAATCAAGATAAGTGGAAAAATTCTCCTCTGAAGGAGCCTATGTCCAGGAATAACATGGAGGAGTGTTACTTACTGTAGGCCAAAATTTTGCCAGGAAACTTCAAAAATGTACTAGTATAGAAAGCAGACATCTAGGACATAGGAAAAGATCCAAGTCCTGTCTAATTTTCTAGTATAGGTGTAGATGAGATGACGATGAGATGACTAATTTAGACTAAACACCAACATTATAGACAGCTCAATTTAAACAAGATTAATTTTACCATTAGCAATTGTCATATGCAATGCTCATGGTTCATACCTAAAAAAGCAATGCCATTACTGTAAATGTGAAAGTATCCTGAGTATGAATCCTGATATTCAAACTGATTATCTTCTAAAATAACCAACAGTTACAAATAAAAGCACAATTTATTCTAAAGACATATCTCTCTTCACACAGCTTCTAGCAAGGTTGCACAAACACATTGGTTTGGGTTTTATTGGTCATGTAAAAGGAGAACTAAGTCTACTATGACAGAGATTATACCTGTAATGCCACTAAATATCAGGAAATACAGTATTTCTGGAAGAAATAAGCCTCTTCCCATTTACTCTGGAATATATATATTTTTTTTTTCATTTGTTCTACTTTTTCACGAAATCATAGAATCATAGACTCATAGAATGCATAACGTTGGAAGGGATCTCTAGAGATCGTCTAGTCCAACCCCCCTGCTCCAGCAGGGACACCCAGAGCACGGGGCACAGGGTCATGTCCAGTCAGGTTTGGAAGATCTCCAGAGAAGGAGACTCCACCGCCTCTCTGGGCAGCCTGCTCCAGGGCTCTGTCACCCTCACTGTTAAGAAATCCTTTCGCAAATTCCTGTGGAACTTTTGGTGCCTCAATTTGCAGCCATTTCCTCTAGTTCTATCGCTGGCCACCACTGAGAAGAGGCCAGCTCCATCCTCCTCACTCCCTTTCTTGAGATATTTATATACATTAATCAGGTCCCCTCTCAGTCTTCTCTTCTGCAGGCTGAAGAGGCCCAGCTCTTTCAGCCTTTGCTCATAGGGCAGATGTTCCAGGCCCCTAATCATCTTTGTGGCCCTGCACTGGACTCTCTCTAGCAGCTCCACATCCCTCCTGCACTGGGGAGCCCAGAACTGCACACAGTACTCGAGGTGCGGCCTCCCCAGGGCTGAGTAGAGGGGCAGAATCACCTCCCTCAACCTGCTGGAGACACTCTGCTTAATGCACCCCAAGATCCCATTGGCCTTCTTGGCCACGAGGGCACACTGCTGCCTCATGGTCAACTTGTCGTCCACCATGACGCCCAGGTCCCTCTCTGCAGGGCTGCTCTCCAGGAGGTCGGTCCCCAGCCTGTAGGCATGTCTAGGGTTATTCGTCCCCAGGTGCAGGACCCTACACTTGCCCTTGTTGAACTTCATGAGGTTACTCGCCGCCCAGCTGTCCAGTCTGTCCAGGTCCCTCTGGATGGCAGCACAGGCCTCAGGGCTGTCAGCTATTCCTCCCAGTTTGGTATCATCAGCAAACTTACTGAGGGAGCACTCCATCCCTTCATCTAGGTCATTAATGAATAAGTTGCCTCATTACCATGCAAGGAGGGAATCATTAATGTTCATTTTTTAGATGAAAAATGTAGAGAAATTATCCAGCGTCATGTCTATATGGAAGTAGCTTGGAAGATAGAGTTGTCCAGTACTTCTCTACCCACAGATCTGTTTGACTCTCATCTTTATCAGCTTTTATGATCTTGGACTTCTTTTCAGGGTTAGTACCCTGCTGAACAAAATCGTACTATTTGATCTCAGTTGGAGTCTCCATCCTTAAAAGTGAGATAGAGTAAGCAATGGCTTTGGTAGCTGGGATGTGGACATCAGCTGAGATGTGGGTATGCTTTTCTGGAACTTGGATGTTTTGAGGGCTTGAGGGCTTGAGAAATGCATTGCTAGTTACACCGGGAAAAGACCATCAAGGAAACAAAAAACCATCAGACTCTAATGAAGATCTAAGAGCTGTAATTCCTCCTGGAATATGTCCTTTAGCCAAACTCTTAGGTTACTGAAGGAGGTTAACTTAAAAGGGTTCCTTTTTTTTTAAAAAAGTAACCAAGTCTGTGATTATATAATTACCAATGGTTGGTTTGACTTATTGAAATAGAGTTGTGCATAAATTGAATCTATTATTTTTCTACGTCATTCCTGTTCCATCTAGGAATGGTGACTCCATGCTGTAGGTCATATGTAGTTTAAGTTTCTTTGTTATGAGAAAAAAAAAAGGGTTAGAAATGTCTACAGATTTTCTCCTTTTGGCCTAACAGAACCTAGTCAAGTTGAAAAATGTCTTGATTCTAGCTCAGATGCGGAAGATTTGCTAAAGTTACTTAGTGCTGTTTTCGCCATTCACACTTTCAAGTTGAGAGATACATTTGCTCATTTTCATTCTTTTAGGAAATATGTCCTTTTTTATATAACTGTAAAAAAAAGAAAAAACTACTTTTCAGAGAAGAAAACTGAAATGAGATAAGCTTCCTTTTTTTTTTTTTTTTTTTTTTTTTTTACTGCAGCCTCTGAGCATAGAGTTCAGAAAAGATAGGACCTGCTATTTAACCATGAGGTTAATATGTGGCTAGTCTAGCACATTTATACATATTGGTGCATATCTGTTTCTCCCAATAGGCCAATTAGCGTCTGCTTCTGCCAAGTGCTGATCACTTCCTGCAGAAACATAAGTATTCTCAAGTCTTTCTGACTCTAATGGAAGTGGAGGGCACTAAAGCCTGCTATCAGCATCTGGCCCTTAGAGATTAATGGCACTATGCAAAGAATATTACTAAACAATATACAGCACAGAAGGCATTTTTGGAACACTGCAAAAATAGAATCCCATTTTAAGACTCTCATTACTGTCATATAAAACAGATGGGAAAGATATGAAAGTTTAGGATTATAGTAAAAAAAAAAAATCCTGTGCCAAATGCAACTTCTGAGAAAGTTTGTAATAGATTGGCAGGAGCTAGATTAAAAAATAAAATAAAATTGGCAAGCATTACAAGAGAGAAGGTTGTATGAAAAGAGATAGCCAGAATAATGATGTAGGAAAGGGAACACTCTGGAAATGTCAGAAAAAATGGAAAAATATGCTTTAATGCTGCTTTCATGGAAAATTGAAGGAAAGAGTTATATCTTAAATGCAAAATGAGAAGCATAAATAGGAAGAGAAACATTTGCTATTAGTAAACTACGTTAAGTCCACTGCAACACCCGCATCTTTGAGGCCTTAAGTGAAAAATTCTTGTGTATTGTACATATTAACTCTTTTAAGTATAGCAGTCTCGGAGTGGGAACAGATAGAAAAAATAGTCTTTAAGTACATCATGTCATATGGATTGATGGCTGTATGATTTATTGGTGTTTAGTCTTCTCTCACTGCCTGTGTACAGGAATGATAATAAAATTGAAATTAGTTTTGAAATGTTTGTTCGTGAGATTATGTAGCTGAAACTTTTAACTTCACAGCTTTTATTACACTTTTCTTTTTTCACTTACAACATTAAATAGATTAGTGATGATTAGTGATGATTAGTGATGATTTTCTTCACTAATAGATTAGTGAAGAAAATAAAAAAAGAAAAATATAATAACAGAGAAATTCACCACAACAGTGGAAATGCTCAGTCCGGTTTTGAAACCTGAGTGGCGCAGGAAACATAAACCTTTGAATGTTTCAAAGCTGCTATAACAAATTCAACTAGTGCAGATGGTCAAAGACGCCAGCATGATTCCCCAGCACGACTGCCCCTAAAGAGCTACGTTTGCTCTTTTCTTTGACCTTTAATGTTGACAGCAGTGGAGGCAAATGACAGCAGAAGAGACCACAGCTAGCAGCAGTCAAGCCAGTTTGTCAAATATCATCCTCATCATAGTCTTTAATGTAGAATTTACTAATTTACCACGGCAGATGGAAGGAGGAGCAAAAGGGAATCGAGGGGAGAGCAGGATAAGGAGTCAGCACTCTCCAAGAAGAAGGGTTTGCTATGAGGAACATAATAGTTATAAGCAGTGGATTAGTCAGAGAAGGAGAAAGCATCTCTCAGTCTGCCTTCCTCTTAGCAATACTCCACTGTTTTCTTCTGCCAAACTGGCCTTTTCCTGCACAGCACTTAGCAAACAAAAAGGTGTCCAAGCAGACAAGAAGTACTCAGAAATAGGAATGCAAGGGATATTGTTCATTTTTTTACAAAGCTTGCTAGAAATGGTAAAGAATCTTGAGAAATTAAAGATACACAGGTGAAAGGTTCTCTCTATATTGAGGCTTGAAACATCAGCAGATAGATTTTGTTTGATACTTCAGGAAAAAAATGGTTTTCAGTGTGTGTGCTCACATGCAGGGAAGTTTAGAAACAGTGTTGGATCATGAATTTGCAGGTAATAAGCTATGCAAGCTTTTTATTTTAGCACTTGGAAACTAGTATCTTAATTGTTTTATAATTCTTTCCAAGTTATTGATGTTTTTGATGTTACAGCAGTTAGCATTAGTTAAGCTTATATTTGTCATGCCAGATTTTTTAGTCTTCACCTAGTTCATGAGCTAAAATCAGATGTTGTTCTAATCCAGGAAGGTCTCAACCATCCCCCAAATCGGCTTTAGTGTTTTGCTATTGCAACGGTGAGACGCAGGGGCTCCACTTACTGACATCTCATGCATTCAACCATCAATACAGCTAAAATATCATCTAACATGATAACTCCAGCTGATTTTGAGTCGCTATGTCACCCATATATTCAATGAATTTAGGGAGCTCCCTCACATAAAAGGTCAGTTGGCTTTGTATCATCCTTCTGGGGGTCAGCTCCAGCTCAGCCTGTAGCTCAATCAACAGCACTTGCAATGAGGGTGACTGCAGCCCTTGGCACTAACTGAAACGCAGGTCCCTCCTTATGCAGCTAGTTGGTGTCAGAGCATGGGGCAGAGCTGCCTATAGCAGTGACTCTGTTTGCAGCCCTGCAATACGAGTTATTCTGCATAGCCGGTGCAGAAGCAGCTGGTGACAGGTCTTGAAGCTGGGAGAGAGTTTTACAGGCTTCAAATTATCCCTCTTTGCTGCTGCTGTGATAAAAGAAGAGAAAGTTCAGAGCCACCACCCTCTGTCTTGGTGCCTTTGGTGCCAAAAGTGGCTCTGGTTTCTTTTGTTTGTTTAGATCTTACTTACAGAGGTCGTTTCTGACACTTTTGCCTGCGGGGCTGCTTTTGTAACATCTTTTGACCCATTTCCCTATTTTCGTTTAATTTTTATCCTTTTTGGTTCTTAAGTATCTTCATTTTTGTCTTTTTTTTTGCCCATGATCCTTTTCATTCCCTAGGGTATGCTGGATCTGCTACCTTACTATTTTTATTTTTAGAGGTTTTTTTCTTCCTGACTTAGTTTTCCTATATTTTCAAATTATAGTGCAATCAGCTAGTACTTCCCAAGAAATAGGAATAAACTGCAGAATTTGGCAGTAGTGTTTTGTGGAAATCAGTAGGTATTGTTACATAGTGTATTAGTCCAGAGTGGTGCCTGGAATACCTCTATTTGATTTTTGGATGGCAAGTTTAGGGCTGCATTGCCAAAACTGACATTATGATCTCACCCAAAGCTTCCAGATATACTCAGTAATTAGAAACTTAATGTTAGCTCCCCAGCAGCACAACATGGGATGTTTTTGTGACAGAAATGGTTAATTGCCTAACCAAAAATTAGCAGTTGCCTAGGTAGCAATAATCATGATCTGGCTATATTTAACAGACAGAATGTAACATCAACCAATAATTATTTTTAATGTATCATTTTTCAAGGACTAAAATAACTCCTGCCTATTTAGCAAAAGGTAATGTATCCAAATGAGAAGTATGAACAGATCCTGGAACTGTTGAATGTTCTCGTAGTCAGAAAAGAGGGTCAAGAAAACATCCCAACTAAAGGGAAATACAAAGCAGCATTAAAACCAAACTGATACAGAAAGATAGGGTTAAAAAACAAAAATAAATGTGCAGAAGATATAAAACTGTTGTGCTAAAAGAAGTTAAATCCTGAATATAATGTATATGACTGCTGAAATTAGAAGAAATGACAAGCAAACTGTGTATAGATAGATAGATAGATGTCCATTTTATGTACTGGGAAATGCAACAGTGAGGGGGAAAAAGAGTTTAGAAGAATCAAATACAAATCTCAGGGAAAGGCTGTAAATTGTTTTTCCAAAATGCTCTGTCAGTGTAATACTGCAGTGACCATGGCAAGAAGGAGAAGTGTAGTCTAACATTTGTACACGGCATTAATAAGACAGACTTATGTTTAAGCCTGTGTTTTTACAAGAGAAGTGCAGACAGTGGAGAGAATTCAAACAAAGATGGAAAAAATAACCTCTCCCATAAATGGCTAACAGACCTCAATCTGCTCCATTCCCTGGAAGGGGGAAGGTGATGTGATTACTGCGCTTTGATTCCTGCATCAAGAGGTAAAATAAAATGACAGGGCTTTCCAGCTCACTGGGGAAGGTTCAGAATGATCCAATGAGCTGGAAGCAGAAGTCAGATAAGACAGCACTTCTTAGCAGTGAGAATAAACAGCAGAACACCCTGCCAGTTTTTGAAATGAGATTAGAAGATACCTCTTAAAGATGTGCCTCGTGTCCAGCCTCTCAAAGACATCCTGGGCACTGTGCTGTGCTGGCAGGGGGTCCATCTATCTGCTTCTCACCAAGGTCTCCATGATGCTACAGATCCCCTCATCATTTTATGGGTTAAAGCTAGAGCACAGCAGGATCTGCACCGCTTGCAAAATGCTCCTGATGCTTCTTGTTCAATACTGGGACAGTGACAATGACCACGTTGTCTTAATGGCTAATGATTAATAGCTATAATAAAATCTTGAAATTTTAGGAGATATAGCAAGTATATATGTATGTATATGTATATATATATAAAGTAATTCTTAATGGTCTAGAAAAGGTGGAGAGGAATCAGTTATTTATTATTTTACACAATCTGAAAGTTAACATGTACTTAAAGAAATCATTAGATAGTAGAGTTAAAATTAAAAGCTGTCCTCTGTCACAAGTTGCCTTGAAATACTGCACAAGTGCATAATTATAAATATACTTTCAGGGAAGATAGATAAAATCTATTAATGGCTGTGTTATTCGAGAAAATACTTTTATTTTTAAAGGCTGAATTTACAAAAAAATGCATATATATTCCTTGTTTGCAAAATTCTTGTCAGATATTCATGGCTAGCTATTGTCAAAATCAAGATGGATATATCACGTGGTTATTAGAACCAGTATCATATCTCTTCTGTGCTTAAGCCTGATACTTTTAAGAATATCCAGGTGATCACTTGGTTCAGGACAGATTATTCTCCTCCATGATCTAAGCAGAGACATGACGGGACAAGGGATGCAGTACCAAGTAGGCCAATACCACTCAATATCACTTTGAAGTAACATTGGGGATGTTCTGTTTTGAATGCGTGGTTGGTACATTTTAGCTGCCAGGTCAGGATTGGACTGGTCATGAGACTTGGGGCCAGGGATCATTTTTCCACAAGTCAGATTAGAAAGAACCTTGGGATTTTTTTTCATTTTTCTTTACAGCTTGGAGCATGGATCATTTCTCACCTAATAAGTTCCCTGTTATTGTTAGAGCCCAAGGTAACACCTTGTTCTTTTCTATCCCCTGCCTATGGCACTTAATAATTTAGTTTTTTGTGGGCTGAAATGATGTAGTTTAATTCAAATTACCGGGGCCAGTACAAGGCAAATGGAGGAAAATTACTGTCCTGTGTTACAGAGCTCAGTCTGAATCGTCTAATTATCCCGTCTGGTATTAAACATAAAACTTCATCTTGGCAAATTATTTTGGCCTGAACAGTTAGAAACAGAAGGAATTTCTACAAGATTGTGGGGAATTTTCCTGTAAACTTTGAAAACAGAATGCCAGTTTGTTTTTGCTGTTGTGTGGCTAACCAAGGTTGAAATTAAAACTTTTGTGTAACATTTGCTTCATGTTTTTCTTTCCAACTCTTCTGTAGTTAAATGACCTTGAAAGTGTAGGTTGAGACTGTATGTTCAGTAGTATTGTTTAATTAGAATTTGGTGTTTGTTTTGGCGAGAATTTAGGGCCAGCCTTGCTAATATTGATTTAAGGGTAATAATTGGTCTACTCCTTGGGCAGTTAGTGCCAATTTGATCAGAGTGGGGTCTGGATATGTTCCTAACCATCTAACGTTGCTAACTTGCCCTGCCAGGACTGTATGAAGTGATCAGATGATCACTTTCATGGTACTATTTAGGTTTATTTGGTGTAGGGTCGTCTGGGATGATACAACATTAACCTTGCTGACCGTTTCTGTGTTATAGAGGAAACCTTCCCAGAGAGGCATCCTTGGCTCCCAGGTCTTGGCATACACAATGCCTAACTCCTTTAGAGCAGGCAGGTCTTGTCTACATTGTGTGGGTTTATGTTAAATATCTGCTGGACCCAATGTGTCTCCCCTGGGGTCCTAGAACAACATCACCATTTTTTGTCAGCGTTTCAGTACACAATGCCAGTCCCCAAAATTGTGCTGCATAGTTTTTGGGTGATAAACAGAAATTATATTGATCCTGATCAGCATCATTAAGTTATAAGTGAATAAGATTCATTTTTCAGTATTATGAGGATTTAAAATTCCAATACCAATGCACACACATATGATATATTCAAACTATATAGGGAAAGTTAACAAAATTATGGCTTCTTATGGCAACAAGTAGGATGAAATGTAGCTGAGGAAGACGACCAGTATCTTCCTCAAGAGATCGAGAAAACAATATGAGAATATAGGAGTGCCATGCATGGTCTCCTGTGGCAGTTGTAGGGGGGAAAAGAGGTGTACCAAGAAAAAGTTCAGTGTGTGGGGAGCATATATTATATTCCTTTGGAAATAATTGAACTAAAACATTATTTTAGGAGGAAATGGATTGAAAGAGATTGGGGCAAGATTAAACCTGTAACACATGTGGCTTACCTGAGTGTAGTGTTAAACTTAATTGTCAATGATTTTTGCAGCTCCCTCATCTTGGACGCACTGCAGGTCTGCAGGAAACATTGTTTTGTCCAATAACCTTTCTGGTGGTGCTGGTGAAAGGGCTTGGGTGCTGCTTAACCCTGCACTCCAGTGTAATCTTACATCCTAGATGATGTGTGGGCAGGCTGTTTTTTGAATGGGAGGAATTAGATGGCAGAGAGTCAGTCACATCAGGCAATCTTTTGTTATCTGAGACCAGCAATAGGATATTCAGAGGAGAGAAGCATATCTGAAATCTCCTTTTCCTTCAGAGCGCAGGGCTTTCCCTCTGCGATGGCTGCTCTGCTGGGTCCAGGCTTCACCCTGGGCAACCTGAGACCCTGGGAGCAGCCAGCAAAGGCTGCAGCTCCTCCTTGTTGCAAATCTGTGTTACTAGAGCATGCCCAAGCAGTCAGGAGCAATGCATTTCAAACGAGTCCTATGTAAAAGGGGAATAAAATGGGAAAAAGAGACCATTAACTCTGATTCAGTATGACAGAGTGAATATTTCTGAGCTACCAGCATAAATGAGTTATGTAATTCATAATTGCTAACTAGTGTACTATTTTGGCAAGTCACTGTAGATATTTTTGACATACATCCAGTCCAAGACCAAAGATGAAACCAAGTTAGGAAACTGAACAGAGGCACCTTGTCTCCATAGGCTCACACACCCCATATCCAGACAAAGTATCTCAGATACCTGCAGGAATAAGTGCAGGGTTCTAAGGCAGGATGCCAAGCGTGTGAAATAAGTAGGTGGGTTTAGTGCAACATCTAGTGGACAAATGTCCACATCACAAAAAAAAAGTGTTTTTGTTTCTCACTGACTTCATTGTAAGAAGAATTAGCAAAGGTCCAAGGGGACTGTGGAGAAGAGCAGACTCCCCATCAACTGTGAATGCTCTGCTCTTTCTAATGAGACTCACAGGAAGGAACTTACCCTAATAGGAAACGTCCTCTAGATGTGACATAGATAAATAGCGAACCTGAGGCTACACACACTGATTTAAATCAGAGTGAGTTAAACCACTGGGTTTAGTCATGTATTAAATCCAAGGCAGGAAATGTTCAATTAATTAGATCTGTAATTTTCATTTTGTTTGATAGCTTTCTTGTTGGCTGGTCCATTCACTAAAATGAGTTGATATGCAGGCAGATGGATGTTTTACAGTGGACTTGATTGTCCTTGTTTTCTAGTAAGAAGGATGCATTGAGAAATATTTAAATCTACACATCTATTTAAAAAGTTAAATAGTTTAAAAGGTTTTGTTATCTTAATTTTTGCATTTTTACATTAGAAAAGTAGCAATTTTTCTTATTCATTAGATGAGAATATATTTTGTCTGTATGGAAATTGAAATTCTGTTTAAAATATACAAAATTATAATTTAAATATCTTCATATATTGAGTGAAACTATCTTGCATGTGTTCAATATCTAAATAAAAATCAAAACTATTTTGCATTAGAATTTAAACAGATGCAAATTAAGCAGAGAGTTGATGGACTGAAAATCTGTCCTATGGACACCACACGATATTGGTATCCTATGGAGCAAATAGAGTTGTTAAAAGATACTAAGCAGTCAGCTACTTTATTCTCACTAACAGAAGTTCAACTGAAGTAAATGAGAATTAGGTGCTTAATCTTGATAGATACTTTTGATAAGCTCATATTTTCAGGTGTTGCTTTACCTTTAGAAATTTGGATGTATGTCTTTAAAGTTTAGCATTTGTAGATCTCATATTAAAAGAGGAGAATAGCATGTCTGCTAATTCAGTTCTGAATCATTTTCTCAGATTTGAATGGATTAGTTTACAGGAGGAAAATATTCCTGCTGCATCTGCTAATAAATAGAAACCAAAAGGAGCAAAGGCAAATGCTTATTTACACAACAAAAGCAGAAAGTATGGGTCTTTGGAAAACATGTAAATATTTGCATTCAGTCTTTTGTAATAGCTACAATACGTAGTAATGTGACATATTTACAAAGTTTGTGTTATCATAAAGAGTAGAGATTTCTTTGCCTCAGCTATATACATTATGGAAAAAAGTAGAATTCCTTAACTCCTACAAATCCGGAGATGAGTCATTGATACCATACACTGTTATTTCTTTAAGTAATTGTAGCAATTTTAGTAAGTTTTGGTTTAGCGTAAGCATGAATTTTAACATTTTCATTTTTAAAAATAAAAATATAGTTGATTCAAAATCTTAATAAATCTTATTTTTAAAAGAGTAGCTTTTAAAAGGTTATGTTTTTTTTCATCCTAATAAGAACCATCTTGGGCCACTATGAACCAATACTTCCCAATATCTCATCCTCACCAAACGGCCATAGGATATCCTCAGCAACCTCCCTGGCCTTTGGGCATTGAGGGAACTTGATGATGAGAACCTTATTGGCTCTGAGCCCTGTTTCCTCTCCCTCATCCTCTTCTCTGGGCAGAGCACTAGGAACTAAAATACACTAGCTCATTGGATATTTCCATGGGTGCTGTCCTGGGTGCTCTGCTTCACGCTCGCTTTGCTTCCCTACACACACATTTTTGATTCTATAGCCCTCATATCCTCCCCCTCTTCTCAATTGTATCTTTGCCACCTTCATTGCTTTCCTTCCATTCCTTCTTTCCATGGGAGAGATTTAAGGTTTAGTTAGGGACACACCAGTGCAGCGGCAGCAGGACTGTTTGAGGACTCCATGTGACCATGGCCACTTTCTATGATCTTTCTGATGTCTGCAGAATGAACCTGGTTTCAGTTCTCTGTTTAATTCAGCTTCTTCTAGGTCATTGAAATTATTGCTAAAATATGATGGTGTTCATAGGACTTTCTGGTTTACTACACCAGATATGGTTATTATTGCCATAAACCTATGATATAGTAAATGGGTGAGGCTTTATGGATAAGGAGTAGTGGTAGATCCCATTTACTTCAACTAACTGCAAGAAAGGCCCTGGGGTCTTGGTGGACGGCCAGCTGAGCATAAGCCAACCACGTGCCTTGGCAGCAAAGATGGCCAACAGCTTCCTGAGTGGAACGAACAGGAGCAGAGCCAGTAGAACCAGGGAAGTAATCACGCTCCTTCACTTAGAGCCTGTAAGATCACATCTAGGTATTGCTTCCAGTTTTGTGTGCTTTTTCTAATGCAACAAAGCTATTGATAATTTTGAGCTGATTTAGCAGAAGATCCCAAATTTGCCCTGTGTACAGAAGTTGAAGGACCTGAGCTTGTTCAGCTCAGGGAGAAGGGATGGCTTTGGGGGGACCTAGAAGAAGTCCCTTGCAGTGCTAGAGGAGGTTTTCAAGGAGATAGAGCCTGGCTTTCACAGTGACAAATGGTGGGTGGATGGCAGGTTATGGGCTGGAAGAGGAGAGGTTCAGATTATGAAGAGAAAAAGATATGAAGAGAAATTTTCACCACTAGAACAACCAAGCAATGAAGCAGGAACATAGGTTGGAAATGCTGTGCAGTCTTTTTCCTTGGAGGTTTTCAAGATTTGGCTGGAATAAACCCTGAGCAACCTGGCCTGATTTTGTAGTTCACCCTGCTTGGAGGAGGAGGGTGGACTAGAGACCTCCTGAGGTTCCTTCCAACCAGAATTGTTCTGTAAGTCTACATTTCTTCACTCTAAATAATATATGGCATAGCACATTCTTTGCTCTGAGTAAAAACATCACGTTTTTCTTCCTAGAAAATAAAAAAGGACACTTTTAGAACTGTGATTTTTTTTCATAATTTGAGAAATGTGCTTGCACTAAAAAAAAAGGCAATATTCTATGATGCAAGACGGCCCTGAGAAATCTCTACAGAAACCGGTAATATCAGTGATAGTCAGGTTCATGAGAACAATGTTTCATTGACTGGGATATTTTTCTGTAAATCATTTAGAACAGATTGGTGGAAGCCAAAATTAACCTTACTTTGCCTGTAGGATATTTCTAAAATACATAACTATAGAGAAATACTTCGAGATGTGACCGAAGTGCACCTTGAAGTCTCAAATAAGAGCAACAGACCCCAGATAAAGTTTCCAGTTCTGCTCAACTCCTCCATGGGACGAGGTTTCAGCTGATCCAAGTCTGCCCAGGAGCAGCTGGTGGTGGATTCCAGATGGGTGTTTCTGGCAGCAATGTTCATAATGGATCAGCAGCCACAGTAGTAGATAAAATTCTCCTACAGCTACCAAATCCTGTTCAGCTTCTCCTCTTTGTGTACCTTGTGTTGGTTCTGATGCCAAAATGTGACGCAAAGCTTCATGATATCTTGGCAGAGTTGGGATGTGCCAGCAGGGGGGGAACAGCAAACTGCACGGGACATGGAGGGAAGGGCACGAGTGGCAGGAGGGAACAGTTGATAGAGCCTCAGGATGCCTGCTCCTGTTCACAGGGCTGCAACCTCACCTGCAGCTACCGCATCTCACAGAATCACAGGATCTCTGCAAAGAACTATCTTAATTTAAAGTCAATTCAGGTTTATGAGCAGAAAGCCCCCTCAGATTATTGCCCAAATACAGGACACTAAGTGGGGAGAATATTAGAGTTAATCATTTCACCAGACATCAGAAATCCTGGGTTGGTATTTAAGCTGTGGCTTTGTGATTTTGCCCTTGGTTGTGAGGCAATTTCCTCCCCTCTGACTCACATCTGCTTTCCAGCATGAGGCTGGGCTCAGCCACACTACCTCTCCTGTTCAGAATACCACCCTTTAAAGCTATGTGCTATTTCATTTATATCTGTTTTGGATACCTGGAATATTTACACAGTTAATATCCCCTAAAAACAAGAGTAGCTACGTGTATATATGCCCTTGTGCATTATTGGAAGATTTGACTGCATGGGCATCCTTAAATTCTGAGGACGTGCTAAGCTTTCTCCTGGTATTTATTCCCACTTGCTAAATTGTTTAAATCTGTTGTTGCACATAAAGATGCAGTGAATGGAATAAAACTGAAGGTTATATTGATTTTAGCAGTAGGGCTATTCTGTAAAAAAATGCATAATGCTCTAGGCGACCCTGCGTGTGCAGGGAGGTTGGACTAGATGACCTCTACAGGTCCCTTCCAACCCTAGCCATTCTATGATTCTATGATAAGCATCTTTTTGTGAAGTATGTATACAAAGGTTGTGAACTAACATTTCAACCCTTTCCTTATTAGTTCTCTGCCAAACTATAAAATAACTTGCATGTCACATTAACCCACAAAATGAGCACAATTTCCAGGCAAACAGCTGTTTAAGTACTTCTCCAGGAAATTTATGTAACTTTAGCTCCTTCCTATGGCTGAAAATGCAATAGTCTAAACCAGACACTGCAGTGACATATCCATAGTAAATGAGATATAATTATTACCTGGGGCTGACAATTTATCATATTAATAAAAAAGAGTTTTATATTAAGAAACAGAATTCCAGAATCTCTACAAAGCATTCAGAGTAAAATAAGCTGCTATATGTATTCACAAGTGAATGAATCTAACAGTTTCTTCATACACTGTAATTTTCAATGATACCTGCAGATGAGTTATTTATATTTTAAGTTATATATAGAGAATTTAACTCCCTACGACACTTATCATAACTATTGTCATTATATTATCTTTGATTTCTAGGCCTTTGGGGAGGTAGTTTCACTTACTATACAGTGCAAAACAATAATAATCACTAAATAACAGATAGAAGATATGTGTCTGATAGTAGAAAAATAGGCAGGATATGCACTGTTATTCACTTTTGAGGAATGAAGGAAAATTCTTAGGTTGAGGAGTGAGGAAGTAAACTAAAACAGATACTTAGGAGAGGACACATCTTAAAACCAGTAATGATTGGGGGGAAAAAAAAAATCTCACAAGCATGCAGGTAATAATAACAGAAGCTAAACATGACAGACCTGTACATTCCTTTCCATGTGTGTAAAAGTTTGAGCTCATGATCGGGTAATCACAGATTAACGAATTATCCCGTGCCATCTGAACATTGCAGTTGACAGAGCCCATGCTCTTCTCCTGCAGCAAATATGAGGTAATGCAGTTTATCTTCATCTCCAGTAAAGGAGGAGCTTGTTTTAAATAAAGCGGTTGAACATCAATCTCAACATTAAGTGTTTGAAAAATAAAAAGGTGAAAGAAGTAATGATAGGGTATTATTTGGCATTCTAAGGTGGATGGTCAATAACAGTGTCTAAGTCAGCCCAGCTGACCCCCTAGGAACTGGATTGGATTACTGCTGACTACTAGAATATGCTTTGTTTAAAACCTTATTTTCTCACGGATTCAAATACTCTGCTACGCCTCTGCCTTCTACACTTCCTACATTCATGGGGCTGGCAATGTGGATTTGGTCATGCCCTCTTGGGAGTTTGTTGTTTTGAGCAGCAGCTGACAATCTCAGGGGGTTATACAACTCCAGGAAATAGAGTGCTAAGAACGAAATAACAAAACAAAACAGAAACACTCTCCAAATATTACATGATTCACCATCAAATTAGTCAAGATAGCTTAATTGAACATATCTTTAGCTTCCCAGTTTTCCAGCTTATTCCCTATCTTCTCGCTGCACACCCAGTATATAAAAATAAGTTCACTCTCTGGCTTTTGATATGAACCAAGAATTCTAGGGGAAGTTCACCAATAGGGCATTGCCATACAAGTGCTATGGAAGAAACCATCATTTGGAAACTACATAATCCTCCAAAACAAATCCAGCATGTTTTGTATCCTCAGACATCCAGCATGTCCTGATGCAGTGTTGCAGAGATGCCGCATAGACCTTCAAGTGTTGTGCTATGAAAGCATCACTCTACTGGGCTGCAGCATTGCTCTCATGCTATTTCAGAGTGAACTGAAGGAAAACACAGAACTAACTGTTATGTCTTGGAAAAAGCTGAGATCAAATGCTATGTACTGTGTATGTGGCCACAATCTTTTCCCATAGTCCAGACACCAGATTTTACTGTGATTTAACTATCTGGGCTTTTATCTGGACTGTTTAATTTCTTCCCAGAACCAGTATCTCAGTAAATGTCATAAATTTATCTCTATGTCTGATTGTTTTGCTCCTTCCCACCAAAGAGCCTGATGTGTGCAGCAAGGCAATTGGGTAGCACTCGAAAGGTCTCTAGGTTGACCTCTGTTGGTGGTGATATGATTGCCATCACGTCTAAAATACACCCATATTTTAACAAACTTCTGGGAGACTACAGCTCCAGAGGTTCCAGAAGCTCCTTTCTGTGTCGTGCAGTGTTTCATTTACAATAGTTCATTAAATGACTTTCCTAATAATTTCTGACATAACAAAGCATTAGCAAGAAGAAAAGAGGACATAACATTTTCTCAATATTCCCATAAAGGAATATTTTACTTAATTGGAAAAATGTAGTCAAGACTTTAAATAATGTGTTTCTCTACAATCAGCCCTAATCTTCACCACAGACTGATATATGTGTGCTAAAGGCTAAGTAGATTATGATAGGAAACTCTCCTTGACAGTCATTTAACAGCTAATCATATGTTAAGGTCGTATATTACCAGTGGGAAAGAAGTAGACATTCTGTCTGATTTTCTGATTGTGAAACAAGATGAACAAAATGACCAGATGTACTGATTCTGTGAATGTCCCCTTCCCCTGAGAAATGCTTCTGTTCCTGATTTACAGCATCTCAATGTGGTTTGGCCAATATCTACTCCAAGGGCAACAGTGGACTCATAAATAACTTGGGGCAATAGGGTACCTTCATATTGTTTGTCTCTCTCGCTCCTTTTTTTTTTTTTCCTTTTTTTTCCCCTTATAGAAAAGCCTTTTGCAATGTTGCTAAAGAAGAAGGGCTATGGAGCACTGGGGCACATCAATGGACTCCAGTCTCTTTGCATTCCCTCTGTAGTTCATCCCACCCTCATTTCTTCAGGCTCATTTAGACCTATATCAAAGACACTGCAGACAGTTATCTATTGCTCTTGAGTGTGCAGGTAATCTAGGATAACTAATGATATTGCAGGTTTTAAGCAGCTCTGTGAGTAAAAGCTACATTTAGGTGAAATGACTTGGGCATGCATGGGGGCAGAGCTGGCAGAACCTGTTTTCCATCTTAACTCGCTTTGCTATACTCTGAACTCTAGTCATGCCTCAAAGGAATCAAATTTCATAACAAGGCACTGAGCACTATAAAAGGATATGATCGTATCATGATACTGCCTGAAACCTTTTTTTTTTTTTTTTTTTTTCCTTCTCATGAATGAAAACACTTTCCTTCCTGTGTGGAGAGGAACATATGAATGTAGGCAAGACGATGACTCACAGCTGTAGAATTGCTCACATGCATACTGTGGATGAGGCTGAAGATCTGTCTGCAATCAGTATGTGTCTGCAGGTCTTGTAGACGTAGGCAAGCCAACCAGCTGAGCCGCTGGTAACGCTCTAGCCGTGGTGGCACATTAGCACAGGCTGCAACATCCACCCAAGCACGGGGATGTGGGTGGCCAGTTCCTCCCCAGGATGCAGACTGTCACGTCTACATTGCTTTCTGTGCTCGAGCATAGCTAGCTTATCTGCTCAAATGGCACAGATTTGTCTTTTTGGCTTTGATTAGTATGACTGTATTTTCTGGGTTTTCCTTAAGAGACATATTTGAAAAATATTTTGGTCCAGGGGAAGAAGAAGATGAAAGATGTCATCTTTACAGAATTGTGAAGTGGGGTAGATGGACAAAGGAGGAAAGCTTGGGGATGAGGGAAGATGTGGGATACAACTTTGTCCCTTCAATGACAAAATTCTTCACCCCTTTTCTAGCTGAAGGAAGGGAAGGGACTGTTTTTACTTTAAAATAAGCTTTTAAAATGACATATTTAATAAACACAGTGACCTTAAAAATCCGACGAGGAAGTGCAACATCCTTTGTCTTTGCTGAGGTAGAGGAAGAAGTTAGAAGAGCCTGCCATAGTTAATGAAGATCAAACAATCCATTCTCGACAGCAAAATTGTTTTGTGAAAACCGCATTAAACAACACAGAGTTTTCTGTCACACAGTGAGCTGGTCTAGGCTAGGATGTTGGCTTATTTATTTGTTTATTTATTCAATTTGCAAGAGGCCCTGGTCAGCAGGCTCCCTTGGGGCACATATAATAAAAACAGTGCATCAATTAAGTAGTGATGTTTACAGCATTGACAGAGTGCCTAACGAAGGGCTTTGAATGACTTCAGGGCTGGCCCTTGGAGAATACCGAGCTCTAGCTCACACACATCCGGAAGGTTTGGAGGAGAGAAAGGCTGCATGAATATGTGGGTGCACCTTGAAGCTTGTCCCTTTGAAGGACAACAAAAATTTAACTGCTATCTTCTTATAATTTTAAAGGAAATGTTCATTTTAGAGTCCTAAATGAGAAAAATCTGAGATTTTTTCCAAGCTATTTATGTACAAGTGCAAGTAGGTGCTGGTGGGTGTTCTTACTTGTCCTGTTTTTCAAGTTTGATTCCAAACTTGTTCAGCCTGCAAGTGAAAATCCCATGAGGCATCAAGCTGCATCTAACTTTAAAAATCTGGGTCTTGGTAGGCTATTACTATAGCACTGGTATGTCAGCCTGTGAGGGCTCTTTTTCATCTATTTGGTCAAACATGCTTAGAGGTAAAAGTGTTATGCTTAAAAGGGTCTGCAAAATAGTGACAATATACTCTATGGAAAATAAAGAGGAAAAAAATTACATATCTATTAACATAAGCTCTCAGTCATTTAGTGTCTTCCATCTCTTCTGTGTGTTTCCCTGTATCTCCATTTTCTACCCGTAGTACCTCCGTGGTGTTTTCTCCGTGTTGTAAAGAGTTACAGGTCAGTTAGGGGCTCAGTGGCTGTAGAAGGATGCATGCCACCATCAGTACCACCATAATATTCCCCTTGAGGGCACTTTTCACATGCATGGTGACGCATCCTTTCAAGGTCTTCTAGCCCTTCTGTTCAAGTAGTCTAAGGAGAAAATTTGTCCCTGAAAAGGAAAGCTTTATTTTTCTTCTCAAACCCCAGATCTCTGTCAACAACCCCCAGGAGGCAATGGGAAGCCCACAGGGAAGTGGCCTACATGTGTGAAGCAAGAGTAGAAAAGCAAATTCTAATTAGTCCTGGTTCTAGACTTTTCTCTTTAGATATCTTTAGAAGCAAAGGCCAAAATTTACCGAAGGACTTTGTGATTTGAAGTGCCTCCTTTTGTGGATTTCCAACTTGAAATCTCCTTGTGGTTGGCTGTTAAACCATGCGCTCTTGGTGGTGAATGGAGTCATGGATGCTCTGCATGGTCCATCAGATCTATGGGTGATGTGCACCTACCAAATGCAAACTGGACATTTGTCAGACAAGGCATGCTAAAACCATGGGCAAGGTTACCTTAGCCCAGCTCGGTTTGTATCTGCAAAACTGCACTAATGAAGTTTAATTGCCAAACTCGCCGGGGTTTTGTGAAGATGCATTAGCTAAAGCCTGCACTGCACTCTGCACCGACCTGGTGCAACCGCCGCTGTAGCATAGTCCTCCCCTTCCTCCCCATGCTCAGTAGGAGCACTGTTGCTTTAAAAAGGGAGCTGGTCCAAGCTCTCCTCCTCCACTGGATCTAAGATGGATGCTCCTGCAGCAGAGCCTGTAAGCAGACTTTGCCCAGCCTGCTTTTTCTGCTTCTCCTGGAAGCTTGCTCCAGACAAGCCAGCTGCACTGCAGACTCAGCAGGAGCAGGAGGGCAGCTCTCCCCAGGTAAGCAAGCTGCCACCGGCACACGGCCGCTCTTCCCCGCACCTGGATGGAGACAGCACCGAGGATGCTGGCATCCTGCAAATTATGGTCCTAGCTGACCTGCAACAGCTCTCAGCCAGGGGAGAGTCAAACAACTTCAGGTCTCCGCTCTCTTAAACTTCTTCGCTGGCTGGCTCTGGACTTAGTTGCAGTGTAGGGTAGGGAGAGTCCTGCACCTGCACCCATTTCTCATCTCACTCACATTTGCGTTCTCCACATCACTCCCATGGAGATGCTCCTGATTTACACTAGGGAGGTGCAGGCTGTGGGACAGCCCAGGGGTTTGGGCACCTGCAGCTAGGAGCTGGTGCTTAGTGGTGAGAGGGAGTCGGAGCTGGGGAAGCTTCTGCAGGCACTTGCGGGCCTGCAACCACAGGGAGCATTTTAAGCTGCATTGGCTTCCTTCCCGCAGAAATACATTGATTTCCCCTAAGCTCCTCTTCTTTTAAGCATTAAAAATGTCATCTTCAGAGGACTGCAAACAGGGCACTCCAATAACTCTCCAGAGTTTAGCCTCATTTCGTGTTATTATTCCCACGCTCCGCTTTGGCGGAGACATTCCCTCCGCATAGTGATCAGTTCACAGAGGTCTTTTCTTTCCCCCCAGGATAACGTGGAGGTAGATGCTTTTTATTAAAAGAGAGTTGAAGGCGATGCTTTCCTCTTCAGCAATTTTGATTTAAGGAATTATTTCACTTAAATCAACAGTAACAGACCATGCTTGTACCCCCACCACTCTGAGGACAGCAAATGCTTGATGCTGTGCCAGTGGAGTGAAAAAATCCCTTCCATAGCTTTTCGTGCCATTTTGGAAGAAGAAAAGTGCTGCAAAAGGCCATTGGTCTATTCTGACCGTGAAGGAGCAGAATAGGATCACTGTAATGAGCCCGGTGCTTCTTCCTTTGTGTGCTGCAGTGGAGGGTCAAGCGAGGACTGCATGCGCCAAGGGACAGTGTGTGCGAGGAGATTGCCCAGCTGAGCAGCTCCTGCGAATGAGACGATTGACAGGATGCCCAGGACAACCCGGAATTAAGCCCCTCCATCTGTTTTTTTGTGCCTCTCCAGCTTTTGCCATCTTGCTTTTGAAAGCATTTTGATGGGGATCAGCCTGTGGAGGCAGAGAGGAGTTGTGGTCTGTGCCATGATGTTGAAACACTGAATAATTTTTCACTGAATCACAGCTATTTTTCCCCTCCCCATGACTCACAGGTGCAGTTTTGGCCAAGAGGAGACAGCTTATGCTGGAGACAATAAACCCTGCCATGCTGCTTTCTTTGGAATTGAACTAGATTAATTAAAATGCATCTTCCAGATATGTTTTTCTCCAATGGCTCCTTGCCATGTTTAGTGGCTCAGATGGCTAATATCTCTTTATCTCTTAAGTTAAGGGCAGCACACTCCACGCCCCACTCCCCCAAAAAATAAAAAGAGAAATAAAAAAGGTTCATTTATTCATTTATTAATTAATTTATTAAAATGAGTATATTGAAGCAGCAGAATGGATGCAGAGAAGAGTTGGCTCTGCCATGTCCATCCCCTACATGATCATGTCAGGACCACCTCAGGTGATGCTGTGCTCGGTCCATGACCGGTGCCTGCAGCCAGTCCAGAGCTCAGTGTGGTTAGAAGAGCCCGCAAATACAGCACAGAAGAAGGTGTTTTCCATATAGGGATCTCTGGAATGGTTTTGTTGGAGCTATTTGGAAACCTCTCTTTGGAATTTCACTGTGACAGTGACCACATCTCTGTTCATTTGCTTTCTGCTGACCTTGGCCTGAAAAAAACCCATGGGTTTCACTTTCCTCCTCTTCCCATCCATGGAATGAGAATTTGATATCAGAAAAAGCTATTAAATGGTGAAAGCTGTGAGAAGAATGGCGTTTGCCAGAAATGAACGGTGTTTCCTGTTCAGAAAAATCTGAGAAAAATCAGTGCCAGTCCTCCCCGCATCCGAGAACTGATGAGAAAAAAATGACTTTTAATGGGAACCTGGAAAAATGGGCACGTTGTCAGTAGAAAAGTTCTAGAAAGAAGTCAAACATCTGGGTAATTAGGATTTCTTTTTCTGCATATAGCAATGAGAATTTCTGAGAAAAAAAAAAAAATCCTCTCAAGAGCAAACTAAAAGTGCCATCCTCCTGCTTCTAACATACACAGCAACTGTCCAGGTCCAAGTCTAACATGAAATGTGTGCTGTGACCCAGTATGGTCAACCAGAACGACATGCCACCTAGTAATGGTAAGACTTCACAAAGCAGGATTTAAATCTCAGATTCAGGCCTTCTGTTTCTATTTATCTTCCACCTGTTTCTTGCTTCATTTGCAGTCAAAATTTCAGTTTCTTGCAAAGAGCTACTAATTTTGTGAAAAGTTCATTTCTCAAAAATGCCCCAAAGCCCAACCTTCTCTGTTTCTTATGAATTGTGATGCATCATCAGTTTTATTTTTATTTCTGCTCTCAGCAAAATCCTCTCTAAGTAGTAGTACCATATAACACAAGAGATGAAGGTTGGTTTCCAGTGGCTCCTTTCTGGAGCTGCTTGCAGCAGTCTGAACTGCTCCATACCAGTGATAGCAACATAAGCATCAGCTTTCCAATTAAAAACAAATTATAGGCAGCGAAATTATGGGCACCTTGGGCATCAAATCCCAAGAAGAAATTTTTTCCAAATATTTTTCCCCAATGTCTATACCCTTAGAACTATGGAATTACATGTGTAAAGTTCAACATGAATAAATGACCTAAAAAAAATACAAAGAGATTTCCATTTGTACAAACCAAATTTGTACTGATTAGCTAGGCAGCAGAGCAGGACTAGATGAGATGGCTTAAAAGTGAATGTCCAAATGAGCCTGAGTGAAGAATGTGAGGCGACTGCAAAACAAATCTAAAAACAAACAAACAAAAAGGGATATATTTGATGAAATACTGTAAGTGTAGAGGAGGTGGAAAGAATTATTCTGTTGGATGTGTCATTGTTTGGATGCACATTTTGAGATGGATGGAGAGAGTCTGGAGGAAAAGAGCAAGAATATTATAGGTTATATAGTGTATGAGATGTGCTGAAAAGTTTGAAAGAACTAATAAAGATCTGGGCTAAGCACTGATAATCTTGGAAATACATAAAAGTTGTTGTAACAAAAATTGATATCTATTTAGGCTACTGCTTCTCACCATGGAAAAGAGACAAGTTAGAGCAAATACAATTCTGATCTCCAAATTCATGTGATGGAAAGGACACACAGGAGTAGCCTTTCCGTGTTTCTTCCTTTGCTACACTTTGTCACATCAGATAAAGATATTAGGAGCTAGATTGAAAGCAATCCATTAAAAGCAAATGGTCATATGAGAAGTGGAAGGTCTGGGGAACCCATAGAAGTTGAAGTTTAAATGGATTCATGGATTCAACTGGAAAATTATTAGATAATAACTACCAGGCTTGTTGTGCTTCCCACTTGGGAGAGTCTCACGGACGCACGGAAGAATGGAAATATTTGCAAAGCAGCTGAATGTGTGTAGGACCCTGGCCAGATATATGCTTCTGTTTAATGCATATCAAGCTTGCTTATAGCACAGTAACTTCAGCTTGTACACACGTAACCGAGATAGCAAGTGTAGTGCTAAAAACAGTGAAGTCCTCATAAAATAAAATTCAGTGTAGGCTAAACCCCAGCAAGCTGGATAAATATGAAAGCTGTTAGTGAGTTCTGGCGTGTGGTTGCTAAACTGCTTATTTTAAAGGTCATTTGGGTATGAGTGTATTATACTCATTTGAAGAAATCAGTGCATCCACATATGTTTTCCAAGTGGGGCATACAGACATCAAGCAAGAGCTTGTGCTGTATTTTCACTCCATGTCTGGAGGACCATGCCTTTATTTCTGTTTATTTTGTCATGTAAACTCTTAAAAATTCTAACATAGGATATAAATAGAATTCTTCAAAACAGCAGTTATTTTCTAGTTATTGAGGACTAGCAGTAATATCACTCTTTTATTATTATTATTTTCTATTTATTTCTAGTTGACATTTAATCCAAATAACTTCTTCCTCTCTCTCATTTTTTTTCCATCTGTGCTTGGCTAAAGAAAGATATTTTTTAAAGTATGTACAGTTGGTGGTTTTCTAAATGACTGAGCTGATAAATATTAGTTTTCATAAAACTCTGTGTTTCATTTGCTCTGCCTTTATTTTTTTACATTATTTCTTCTTGCATAGCTTTAGCTATAGCTAGCAGCTGTGGCTGAAACTACTGTTACACACCATGTCCTGTACAGCTCTAGGCATTTTCACTAGGTAAGAACATAAATCTGTTCTGGTAATGTGGCACTATAAATGGGTAAACACTTATGAACATGAGCACTTTTTATGAGTATTCTCATTAACTTAAAAACCACTGTTTATATGACTGGATATCTGAAGAAATGAGCATTTAATTGGAAGACACTATTCCCATCTTCAGATGGAGAGATTGAGTCGTATCACGCTATCCAGGCTCTCTACTACATTTGACTTTCTGATGCTTGGGTGTTTTTTTTCAGAGCATCTGGGCTGTTCTTTGCTTATCAGCTTCCATGCCTTCATTTCAAGGTTCCCTGGGAGAACTTTGTACCTCCAGGGGCTGTTGCTGTCCTTGTCACAGCTGGGTGAAGCGAGTAGCTCTCTAGCAGCAGGCTCTACCATAAGGAGGACCCATGTCTGTTTACCTACAGAGACCTGGGAAAACCAGGTCGGATGCCAGAGGCCCTGCCTGGGACACAGCAATGGCATCTTGCAGAAGTAGCAGACCTGACTGAACACGTCTTTCCCCCAGGTCTCTGTACCAGCTTCACTATAGCAAGATTATTTGTCTAATTCATAAGGCAGGACTACCCCAAACATAGTCTATTCCTTAAGCCTTTGAATGCATAAAACCAGTTTTGCCCCCACTGTTGCCATTGTGGTGTCTTTCCTGGATGGGCTTCAATATTAGCTCTTCCAAAGGTGGGTGGACTTTCATGCAAACTAAGGATGAGCTTGTGATACACTTTATAGACAGCTATCAGCAAAATGAAGGTCTGTCATCTTCAGTCTGTCTTCCCAAATGACTAATTAAAGAGTCAACATAGTTGAGTTCCTTGACATGTCCTAAGTAGAATCTCCCCAAATGACGACCACTGTGGAAAAAAAAGGTCTAAATTAGAGAAGGTTTGAGGATGTTTTGTTCTTTATGAATAAATATCAAGGTTCTGTGCAGTTATTTAGTTATTTTTGGTTTTGGTGGAGTATCTTTCAAATGTGTTTTATATTTATATTTTCCATCTCCTTTCGGATGTGCTGCCTGTGGTGTAACGAGCCTTTCTATTTTTTTTTTTCATCTAATATGATTCTTTGAGAAGACAAATTCTCTTTAATCACTGTCAGAGACAGATTTAGTTTTTAGGAGGCTTGATTAGTGTACAGGGAATTCAGAGAAGAGCAACAGAGAAGGTGAGAAGGTGATTTTGAATTCTAACGTAAGATTAGAAGAACATAACAATTCATAAGGCTTGGCCAAGGGCCTAATGAACATGTTGATCTTCCGGTACCTGATGGATGTGCTAAGGGTTTAGAGAAATTTTTCAGGATAGAGCAATGGGGTTGAAAGGGGTAGAGAAAATACAGAGATCTATTTTTGAGCATCAAAACTGAAGCAAATCCCTTAATAAAAAAAAAAAAAAAGATAGGAAATTTAAAAGTAAATATCACAATGTTGAATATCTAGCAACACTTTGTGAATCTCCCGTTTTTTACATTTATCTTTAATTAGGCTGGTCTTATGAGAGTCTCACAGGGTGTGTTTGGTGCAGGCTGTAAATACTGACCCAAGAGCTGGCTCTGATACAGGAGGAGGAAGATGTGCATTAGGGGGGAAAGTAATGTGCAAACTTGGCAATATACTTCCAGAAATGAAGCTGTTGTTTCGAGACATCACCGCAGAACATGGAAATATTGGGTTACTGGCATAACAGGAGAGATTGTGCCAGCCTGATGGACCAAGGATGAGGTGATAAGTGGGGCAAAAGTTCTTTTTTTCTCCCAAATCTGGCAGATTTGGGAAAAAAGGAAATTTTATGAAGATGAAACTCAGTTTATAGCAGTAGATTTCTGTTCACCCGTGGGACCATTTTACCAGAAGCTGTTACCAGCACATTGTGATTTGCTGGAGGTCTCCACTTTTGCTAGCCCTTCCTTATGGCAACCGAGTGGCAGCGGGCAAGGGGGATCAAGCAGTGCACTCCACTCAACCCAACGCCTGCAACGTGTTCATCCGTAAACCCAGCCAGAGAGGTACAAAACGGGGACATAGATTTTCCAAGAAACCTTGCTCCTGCAGTATGACTGTAATTTAAATGTCTTTCCTGGCAATTAGCATTTACTTCTGCTTCTGTGATGACTACTACCTGAAAAAAAAAAAAGAAAAGAAAGAAAGAAAAAAAAGAAAGACAGAGGAAGATCTTTGAGCAAGTGTTTTCATATGGCAGTTCATATGTGGTTGTCACTTAATCGAAATAAATGTCTTGGCCATTTGTGATATGAGTTATTATTCCAATCTGTCATTGCAATGAATCCTCCTTTTTCTGTTGTTTCCCAAATGACTGTGCATCAGATAGCTGTTTTTTCACTTGAAAGCAACAATTAGTTTAAGTGTGAAGGGATATATTTCTTGCCTTCTGTAGCACTCAGGTGGCTGCTGTCTTAACATGGAGATAAAATCACGGGTAAAAGCGATGTTGGTTGGAAGTCTGCAACAGTTTCAATGCAAAAATCAGCGAGTGGGGAAAGAATGGGAATTTTAATAAACGGGCCTTTTTTCTTTGGAGAGTGTGAGCTTCCCGAATGCAACAAAGCAAGAGGCTAGCTCGTTGGTTTTCCTTGCCTTCCTTGAAATCTGACTTTGAAATTAAGTGCAGGTGATTTTAATCAGATGCGGGGAACATTAATTGGAAATCGCGTCTGTGTGATTATGGGTCCAGTTTTAAATCAAGGCGTCATGTTTAAAACATTGGAAAGTGCAGATGCAAGGCATGCTTATATTAGAAATGCTAATGATTAGGGCAGATTGAGAGTGGGACTGATCACTTAGATGCCTGGGATGGGCAGATAGGAGAACTGTTAAAACTGGCTACGCACGCAGTTTTCTGGTGTTTTGTAGTGGTGTCTCCCCAAAATATTGCCATGCCAAATTAGCACTTGCAAGGCCACTAATGGGGTGTGCTCGCACCTTAAGGTAGCCCCGTGATTCATGGTTTAATGATAGTGGCTGCTGGCTGTAACTATGGAATGCATTGTCATGGAAACTACACTTTTCTATATTTACACCAGCACTGGTTCTGCGAGAGACAGCACTTGAAAGAAAACCTGTATAACATATAGCTTGGTAATGAGGCAGGCAAGCTAGAAATAAACAGAGCAAAGGTTTGGTGCTGTTAGGATGGCTGTTTGTCACCGTCACGTGGCGGAGCTGGCAGGGCAAGGTGGGAAGAAGGACGTCGCAATGGAAGAAGATCCTCAACCAGTCGTGACTGTTGGCTGGGGATTGACCAGCAGCCCATGAAATAACAGAGCAGGGAAAACTTACGTTTGTCAGAATCAAGGTGGGAGCTGAGTGGATCGAGGACCTATTGATTGCAGATCCTGGGTTTTTTTGCAAGAAGGAATTCTTCAGGGATGGGATTGGATTGCAACCTTAGCTGGGGAGCGATTCTTTCTGGAACTTCGATCGAAAACGCCTTGTCCTTTTATGCAGCCTGGGTTCTTGCAAGCTCTGAGCTGTAAGCATAAAAAGTGAGGAATGTTAATGTGAAGATACTGTAACAAGACAAAATTTAACTACTTCAAAAAAAAAAGTTATTGAATAATGTAAAGGAAAGTATAGAATCAAAGCTATTTAAGAAAATGATATTTTTAAGGTTTAGAACTTTACAAAGTGAGGCTAAACTATACCAAAGAAATTCTACACTCCCTATATGTATTACACACATCCAATGCACACGCGCATGTACGTACATACATAAATACAAAATCTTAATAGAAATCCCATACATCGGAGTCCACAAGTTCCAGACAGATATTTTTAGAAATCCTGTGACATTTCCTCTCTATAGGGTTTGACCCAGTTGCAAACAGAGCCCTCCATTGGCCATAGGTGCCCCTCTCTTTTGCTGGGTAACGAATCTCTATTTTGTGTTCATTGCAGCAAATTCTCAGTTGCACCTTTAGGACAGACTCGCAATTTCCAGGGAGACAAGCTGTTCTCGTCCCTTTTGAGAGTTTGTAATTTGCTGGGCAGAGCTTAGCAAGCGGCAAAAAAAGCAGGGTCCGGTCACTGTGAAGCCACTGTGGATTGTACCTCGCTGTCCGCTGTGAAAGACATCTCCTTACCTTCTGTATCATAAATCTTTCCTTTCTGTATCTATCTGCGCTGCACATAAAACAGGAAGATATATCCGTCCAACCTTTGATATAAATAATCCTCTTAAAAAGCCCAGCTAGCAGCTTGCACATCCAAATGTTTTATTATGCATTTTCAGCTGGTGCTGCTTTAACTGGAGAAAGAGCGAATGCTGTAACTGAATCTAAACCAGTGTTATGCCCCCAAACTTCTTTAATTATTAAATTTCTGCAATATAGGAAGCTGTTTGCAGGTCATCCGATAGCAGCACTAGCTGAACAGTCAGTAGTTACATTGCCACCAAAGCAGTGTTTAGAGAGCGTTTTAAGCCTCACACTGGTGCATTTTCCGTGCAACTTCATATCTCTCTTCAGTGTCTCCTGCAATCCTTCAACCTGTCTATTTGTAAATTTGTGCCTGGAGAAAGCTCCCATGTGGCAAGCCAGGATTGGATAAATGTTACTTGTATTTCTCCGATTGCAAACTCCCAGCATCTGGGATTTTCAGCTTTGAGTACAGTTTGTCTCCTGCTGAGATTCATCTTTTCGGAGGAAGCAAAGGGCATCGCTCCTGTGGAGCTGCGATTGATCTGCTGCTTTTTCTCGGGGAGACGTGGGGAAGGGATTCCTTATTGGAATGCATATTGATAAAGGCTGAGGACTCGGCTTGTTAGATAAGTAATTTTTTTTTTTTTTTCTCCTCTTCTCTCCCCACAATGACTATGTATTGCAGCAACTCACTGGCTTTTTACCAAATCAGGAGCTGCAGTATTTTTCTTCCGACGGAATAATTTCAGCCCACTTCAGCTAGCATGACAATCTTATGTGATTGTTATGAGTAGGCGTCCACATCCTTTTACATGCTAATACTGCCACACCTGCTAGTCCCCCTCATTTCCATTCCATTCCTTTTTTTTCTTTCTTTCTTTCTTTCGTTTTTTCCCCCCCCTTCTCTTTCAATGTGAAAACTAATTTCCCCGAGGAAGGGAAATCCTGAGCTTTGTGATTGATGCTGCATCGTTGATTCATCGACAACGGAGGGGATGGCTGAACGGGACACAGGTAGAGATCCGAGCAGGCTGCTTCTGACCGGCAAGAGAAAAGCTAGCTGTTGAGCAGCATATGTTGCCACTCCATGTGCTGTATTAGCTCCTTGTTTTTAGCCTTCAGGAGGCTGCCACTGCTGCAGCACTCAAGGAATGTGCCCTATTGTTAAAAATCCCGACTGCTTTACACCAATGATCTGCCACTGCAAAGTTGCATGCACCAACAACACTTTGTCGTTGATGTTTGGATGCAAGGTAGGATGTGGTTAATGTATTTCGATGCATGCCGTAACTCCGTTGAGTGTCTGTGCTGTTTAATTTAATGCCTGCATAGAGATTCTGTGCAAATTTGTGATACGCTGGCTTTAAATGAGGGCTTGCAGCTGATACATTTTAAGTGTTAGAAGAAAAATCCAGGAGAAGTAACGGTTGTACCGAGTACAGATTTACATAGGAGAAGCTAATGGATTATGAAGCATTTGTTTTAGACGTGATTATATACTTAGCTAACAGTTTGAAGATTGCTTGAGCATTTTTCTATCATTTGCCAAACTAAATTGTTTTTGACATGTATACCGTTATTCCAAAAACACAAACTAGCGAGAATGAATATATATATTTTTCCCATTTATATTGCTGGTGTGGCTTTTCACTGTAATAGCAATGCTAAAGTATGCAGCCCTGCGCTCCTGTATAACCAAAAATAAAATAAGCCCTGGAACCCATTTTTTGAATCTGCAGGAATATCTTTAACTAAGTGTATTCTTTTAGATACTGAACAATCATTTAATCTCCCTTTTACATTTAAATCAAAAGGTGGCGCAGTTAGCTAGAGAAGTTTCATTTTTGGCTCTATCATGCAATCCCATTCCAAATTTTTTAAGAAAGGTGTTAGATTGGGATACATTTTTACTTTTTTTCCCCCCTATATATATCTCTTGCTTCAGCATTAGAGTATAAACAATGCTGCTTGTTATTTTACTAAAATAATTCAAAAGTCAATGGAGGTTTATAAAAGTTAGTATATTTGGGTTAACAAGTTCAGTTCAAAGATCGCTGGATCAATCACAATGATTTTTTAGGCAACTCACATATTTTGTCCCATTCCTATTCCTTGCTATTCGTAGATCCCAGATAATGTTATTGCTGTTCCTGTATCTTTAAAATAGGGTAATAAATGAACATTTTTATATTAAAAAAAACCATACACAGTGGCAGTAATTCTTTTTTAAAATGACTTCATGTAATTTTTTTAATCCTCAAAACTGACTCCGCTACAAAAATCAAATCTTGGTCAGACAGTCCACAATCTGGGGAACAGACTTTAATCTTTTTAAGTTCCTGTGTGATGGAATAGGCTGAATGAAATGAAGCAACTTTATGAAATGTACTGTAAGTCACCCAGTGCTCCTCACATGTAACTCAGCTAGAGGTTAATGACAGATCATCTTCTCTTTCACATAATGTTCTTAAACTCAATGTAAGTTACAATTTATTGTTCTACCTTCTCCTCCTTCACATACTCCACCCCGTCTACATCTCCAGTTACTTGAGTATTTCCTATGCTAAAGTTTCTTATGTCTTCACTTCCATTTTAAACGGGCAAAAATACATTCTATTAGTGAAAGGGTTATGATTTAATTGCTGTGTCATGATGCCACTAGTGATATGAATAGCATCCATCAAGAGTTTAATAATTTGAAAGTTTTTTTAAAATTATACCTTTTTCATAAGACCAATGAATGTTTCTTTCTAATTCTAACTTTGAAACTTAAAACCCACTGTTTTCAAGTGTTCAATTATAATTAATAAAGGTGACTTGCTAGTCAGGGGAAATTAAATGCAAGCCCTTGTTCTACAAAGGTAGGCCAGTGGCCTGGGGACTGGTATTCAATTTGTAGTCTTGCCTGTAAGCACGATTTTCAAAGGATGTTCTTTGATGCACTTAAGCTCTTTCATGATTTTCAGATCCTGTTAGGAAGAAGCAGGAGAATAAAAATCATAAATTTCAAACTTTCTTCTTCCTCTTTCTTTAGAGCTTCAGGCTCATTACGTTAGTCGCAGTCAACGTTTTAATCTTCCTGTGGTGGCGTATGAACTACTTCTTGAATGAAATAAATACACAGGGGGGACAACGATCATTTTCAAAAAGATACTAAGGAGCACGAGTGAACTGAGTTGTCTTGGATCAGTTCAGCATATGTCATCTTAGTAGGCTTTGATATAGTCATCAAGCATACATCTGTATACCTACGAGTGTGCATTGCCCGTCCTGCCTTTTGTTCTGCCACCCACATCTATACACATAAGCTGTTACTTTGGCCTTGTAGGATTATATTCCTAGACTTGTGGGTGCACCAGCAAACAAACTGGCAGGAAGGAAGGGTGTTTCTCTTACGGAATGGGGTGGTGGTGGAGCAGGGAATCAGGAATCCAAGTATGCTGAGATTAAATCTGACTTCTGCAATTGACTGACTCATGGACTTGGGAAGAAAAGTGATATAGGAGGCCCACACTTTGTTTTCTGGGAGGTGGAGGATGAAGAGAAATAGAAAAGTGACTTTAAAATGTGCCTGATTGATAGTGATAAACAACAACAGAATATGAAGTTAAGCAAATATCTTCACATGCTAAAATAACCAGGTCAGATTATTAACTAGCTCCATTCTAAAGGACAGTCTATAGGACTGAAATATTCCTCTCTCTCTCTCTCCTTATTTACAGCCTTTAATTTTAATTTTGTGCCAAACACCGGGTTCACCTCATATGGGCTCCAAAGTGGGTAAGAGAAACAGACTGCACCAAAGCATCACAACCATTTTTATCTGCCCCCAATACAAACATTTTGCAGGCTGCTCACCCTGAGCAGGTGGTGCCAGGGAGTTAATTTTTGGGGGGCCAGAAGAGGATGTGCATGTCTTGCTACACCATATGTTGCAAAGAAAGTGGTGAAAAAGTCTAACTGTGGCTTTTAGGCTTTGCTTTTCAGCTCATTTTCCTAGATATTGTTGGCTGACCTTGCTCTGGACCTTCAGTTTTAATGATGTCCAGTTTCATGAACTGTGACCTTGACACTGCAAAGATTTCAAGGCAGTTTAATTTGAAAGGCAGACTAATTTCCCTATGAAGTGTATCTATTGCACCTGACTTAAACATAGGCAAGCACCTCTCGCCTTTCTGGAACTGAAGCACCAGTGTTTCCACTGCAGAGGTGCAAAGCTGAGGTCTGGAGAGGGCTGCAGTTTTTAAACACGATCCTCAGGTACCAGGGAATGATTTGCAGAATGTTCTTGTTCATAGAGTCCCAGGGCTTGGACCTGGATTTCTTTTTCCTGAGTCCTAGAGTTTCTCCACAACTACCAGTCTATTTTGTTAAACTTTGGTTAAAGACTTGCCTTTGGAGGACTGCGAAGACATTTACTGAACTCCCGCTGAAAGTAATGAGACTTCAGCACATGCTTTGTGAGTTGTCCCTGACATAGTTTGTGCGGTGCTGTGGAAGGGTTACCTCTTGGCTCTTAGTATCCCGTTCATTTTGCTCTTACTAGAGTGCCAGGAGCTATTTCAGAATGACCGAGATGTTTCTGACACTCGCATGGAAGTGTCTTTTAGTCTTCCCCTGGTCCTTGGTGTGCTGTAAACAGTAATTGAGGAGATATAGCAGTGGAAGATGAGAGACCTTCCCATTCATTGACCTTGAATTTTTTTATTTTTTTTACTATTTTGTCTCTATCCTAGAATAATTTTACAGTTTTAGAAAAGGAATAAAATATACCTCCCCCTCTTCCTTACCTACTTTCCTATCTTCTAGAACATTTATCACTACCAGTCCTCTGGCACAATAGCTGGTTTCATTTTTTCTTCCCCAAATAAGGGCCTGTTCCTCTGTCCAAGGTGAGTGAGAAAGTCATACTACTTGTTGGTTTCTCAACTGCCAAAACTTCCACATCGTACCAGAAAACCTTTCTTTTCTGGTAAAAAACCTATTGCTTTTCCAAACACGTAGTGCACATCTGCAACTAAAACTGCAAGATCATTGCAAAACTGTTGATTTTATTAAAACAAATATTAGAGGGATTTACTGAATGTCTTGACATTCGTATTTATTTAGCTCACTCTTTTTGTTGTGACCAAAACTATTAAAAAACTATTTGTTTTCTGCACCAAACTATTAGTCTTTTGAATAGACTCTTTCACTTAGCTCTTCATTGAGAGTTGTTCTTCTTTTTCAGGCTAGACCTGGGTATTGAAAGAAATAGAGTCATTTGAGATTATAAGAAAATATTGACTGGAGCACTCTCAAAGCACTGCATCCTGGAGGCAGTTGGTGCATCTCAGTGAACTCAAATAGGATTTTGCATTGCATGCGCTGAGGTGTTTTTTTGGTTGCATCTAGATTAACATTTTCATTTGGACTGGAGTCCAAAAAGCTAATTGAAATGAATTTGTGAAGTGAATCCCCCTCTCCTCCCCATTTATCTCGCTGTGCTTTGCATCACAGAGAAAGCTTGGAGTCTGGAAATGGGATTTCCTTTTGACTGAACCAAGCAAAAAGATGCACTTCATGAACATAGTGAGTGTTCTCCAAAGTGTAGCAGGTATTCGGTTTGTAAACTGAGATTAGAAGTAGTTCAAAGTAAAATGCACAAAATGTACTTAGCGTCAGACTCAGCTTTTATTTCTGTGTTCCATTCTGATATTTTTTGGCGATAAAGGTGAATATGTGTAAAAATAGGATGTATTCATGGTCATTCTGATTTCTGTGATCCATCTTTAGAGACAGATAGATTATATAGGGTTCCAGATCTCTCTGAAAAGAGTTAAGTGCCTATTCATAGGCAATCAGCGGAGTAAGTCAGCTGGAACGCTGCTGCCACTTCCTATGCACCAGGGTTGACAGCGGCACTGAGAAACCTCCTTCCACATATTATTTTCGTTAGGCCACTGTGCTAAAATAAAAATGCTCAGCAGTAGAAGAAGTTGCAGAAAAGAGGCAGGATTGCCACTGGCAAGAGGCTCTGAGAATGATCATTTGTGTCGTGGAGGTTTGGTGCGTTCGTGTGCAGAGCTCAGGGCAGGGAGAGTTTTCTTCTCTGGCATAGCATCTATACATGTTACACATGGGCTACAGGCCCAAGGAGTTGCAGCTGGTCATTTTTTTTTTTTTTTCCATTGTGCAGAAGTGCCTTCTAACTTCAATCACTCTGTGATCTCCCCAAATATCAGACCAATCTGCTCAATCCAGCAGGGTTTATCTCACTGGTTAGGGACGGTAGGGAAGATAAAGGAGGTTTCCACCTTGTTTGTAGTGAGCTCGCTTGGATGGCTGTTACACACTGGCAATAGCCAATGTCTGGACAGAGAATCTCCAGGCATTTCCAAAAGGCATCAACTTCAGACATTACAGATATTTCTGCTTGGGGAGAAATACCAAATCTCCTTTTTCCACTGTCCTCCAAAGAGGAGGACATCCTCTGTGTATCTCTATCCTCTGTGCATACATAGGTCGGGAAAGACAAGCCATTCCGTATCGAATGTGCCAATAATAGGAATTAAGACAAAACTAAAAGTAGTCTTTGCTTTAATTAGGATTTATTTTTTGGAAAGTGTGTAAAATTTCATACTATAGACACAAGGCAGCTATTGACTGATGAGGGTAAAATAAATATATCTTAGGAGTAAGATAGTCCCTACGCCATTTAATCACTGGTGTTTCTTCCCAATCCTGCCAAAATATCTGCTACTAGATACCATCAGGGCAGGACACTGGGCTGGATGACCCACAGAGCACTCTCCTGTCGTCCCCACAGCATTTACTGATAGTTCAGCCATGGAGCCTTGCTCTCAACACTCCAAATTACTCAGAAATTCAGTTGAATCTAAAGGAGGTTATGCATATCCTCTGTACCTTGGAGAGCACAGCCATGGCGGGAAACATATATATATTTTTTTAAAGCTAGCAATAAAGCAGAGCAGAATGTCATGATTGCACAAGCAGTAGATTATAAATAATGATGATACAGTGAACCTATGGAAAAAAGTAGGGCAGAAGGCACCTCGCTAAAGGTTGCTGAATATTTTGAAGGGCAATTTCAACATATGCTCTTAATGTAAGACTCTGCTCTCTCTCTCTCTCTCTCTCTCTTTCATTTTCCCCTTAAATCATACATAATAATTACCAAAAGAAAAAAAGTCATTTTCAAATGGAATATGTAGATGTGGGAATAATTTGATATACACTTAAATGAGCTGGTTTGTTTTTCAAATTAATTATTGTTTGAGAGGAGACTATATATAGACTTTCAACTTACCTGTGAAAGATGTCATGGAGAAGAATAGTGATGGAAATTGCTATATAAATATATTTAAGTTATAATAGAGAGAAAACAGAAAACTGTCACTGAGTAGCATTTCCCTTATCTTTGAAAGATGTTTTATGTTTTCCAAGCAGCTGCCAGAAACATTTTCTTTGTTGTCATATCAGTATTTACTACTTTCACTTTTCTTCATGGCTTTAAGCATCTGATACAATATGAGTACTCCTTAGAAACAACATTTTCCAAGGGGGTGTGCTTGGAGGATATGTTGAGTTCAGTGGTACCCTGAATGGGAAAGAAGTTTGCTTAATGAGAGTTCTGCAACTGTCTGTAAAAGATTATGTTCTGTTACCCCAGCAGGGATGGCATCAGCTGAAGTACTGAGGGCAGAAGTCACCTGGCTCTTGACTGCAAAGTATCATTAAAAAACCTGAAGGTAGAAAATGACCCTCCTCTTGCTTCAGTGACAAATCAAACCCCTTAGACTGCAGTCACTCAAATGACTCCTGTCAAATTCTACACTGCAGAAGGCAGACTTTCTAGATTAGAGGAAATGTCTTAATGCAACCAAAACCTTTATTTTTTTTGGTTTTCCCACAAACTCGTAATTCAGAAACCTTGATTTTGAGAAGCTTGACACATCATTTGGGGGAGATTTCCTTTAGGAGGTGATCACAGCTGTTCAGTGTAGTGAAAAAAGAATATGTCTAATCTAAATTTCATGAAGATGCAAGTTGGTGTCATCACTGAAGTCCATGCAGTGAATCAGTTGGAAGCTCAGTAATTGCAGCAAGTGTAGTACGGAGCCTGAGTCAATATATATCTGCCTGAAGAAGTCCATGTAGACACTTGTCGGGTTACTTTCATTGAGCGATCTGAGCTCATCCTGTCTGGAGACAGACCTGTAACTACAGACCAGCTGCAAGATTTTATGACATGCTTATATTGTTAAATGAAAAAAACAGGCCAGCAAGTATACTTAAGTACTGGACTTCTAGTTATCCACATTGCAGAATTCTTAGTTTTATTTCTTATCTATGTGGAGGAGAGGTAATATCGGAATCTCGGTCATGATTCCACAACTGGGAGCTTGGAAACTTTCCCATCACCTTTATACCATGTTGAAGAAACAGTCACTACCAGAAAGGGGTCTGTGGCCTGAGGATACAGCAGGGAAGCTGGAACCCCTTGCTTCTATTTCTGTCTCTCACACAGAGTTCCTGTTGTGGCTTTGGGTTAATTGTGCATTACATCTTTGTCTAGAAAACTGGGTTGGTAATGTCTAACCCAGAAGAGTATTGAGAATTCTCAATACTCTTAATAATTATTGCATGATTGCAGTGTGAGTATGATGCACCACTGATTTTACAGACCAGAATACAGCTTTATAAGGCTAAGGTAGGATGTGTGGAAAGGTATAGATGAAAAGCAAAGCATCTCCTCCTCTTTTGCTGTCCTTCCCTCTCCACACAGACCTTCTTTCAGGTATAACTTAAAAATTCTAGTGGTCATCTTCTGTCAAAGGTTCTACTCCAGCTCTGGGCTTTCATATCCCAACTTCTTTGCCCATGGCAAACTGTCAAGTTGACTTACAAGTCTCACTAGAGATGAAAGTGCTGACAGACTTACCTATGCCAGTCCAAGCAGTACTGCTGTGATATAATTTACTATATCAAGCTTCCAGAATTGCAACCCTGAGCTCCAGGGTTTTGAATTTTTATTTTACAACGTTTGCTTAAATATCATTATAAGATGATGAATGATACAGGAAGGAGATAAATAGAGGAATACAAACCTGTTGCAAGGAGCCAGAGCAGTAACTGCATTGCACAGACTATGAGACTGTTCAGGAATTCTATTTTGGCTGTTAGATAGAAGGGACATCCAGGCCCGTTCAGATGACCTTAGGGTTCTTCAAGCTGCAGAGTAAATATCAGATTCTGTAGCTTACAAAAAACTAAGAAAAGGGCTACAAAGGCCTGCAAAATCCCAAACAGAGCAATCTGCAAAACAAGGACTGAGCTCTTCTCATTACTGTAGCTAGCTGTGGTTTGTACTGTGTTTATAAAGAAGGTGAAACGTATGCCTTTCTTTATCATGACATTCCTTTTACAGTGTTACTGTTTGCTCTTGGAATTCTGGTCATGGTTTAAGTTATATTATAGGGTACCTGGATAGGAATTAAGCACTCTGGAGTAAGGCAACATAGGTCCTTTTTACACTGGCAAAGTTAATTGATGACTCATATTCCATACACAGTAGTTTCAGATGTTAAAAAAACAGAGCAATATATTTTCCTAAGCCAAAGTTTTTCCATGCATTTTGAAAGTTCTACTACTTTTCAGAACAATTAAGAAACTAGGGATAGGGGGAGGAGAGGAAGAATGCCTAGAAAACACATGTGAGAATCTAACTGTGTGTGGGTACATATTACAGAAAAGCTTGCTGCACCTTCTGCATAAAGCCCTGGTGTTTTGCACTCTTTATTATATGCATCAGCCCACGTGTGATCTTCAGGCACACAGCTCTTTAATTTTGCATCATGAAGAACCTCTTTCCAGTGTCTTGAAGTCTGTAGCCCTTAGAAGTCTTGGAAGCTAGCAGAGACAGATGAAAGTGAGATGGGGAGACAAAGCATAAGAAGATGGCAAGATCTGGTCATGCAAAAGTGGCTGCTGTGTTAAAAGTAGTATTGATCCAGCCTTGTTTCCTTAGGTTAGGTGGTGCACAGCTGTAGGTTCCTAGCTCCCTACAGCTCTGTCACAGGGCTGGAAGTTAATCTTTGTTCTGTTGCATCTCATGTTGGAGCCAGCTGCCTAGAACAGACATTTAATTTACTGTTTATAATTGCCTAGACTGTATGGCACTGATGTATAAATCTCTTATTAGAATGTAGTGTGACACCTTTTCACAGGGCATTAGTGACTACTGCGTTGCAGTGCTACTGGAATCAAAATGTTCAGTGTGCTCAGGCTGAGGAATGGAGCTGCTGCTAAACTAACAGATAAGCTGCGTGCCAGCACTAACATTTTCCTGAATATACATATTTACTGGGAACAAAACAGGAGAGGTCTGATGGTTAATATAAATTCTAATAGTAAATAAAAATAGTTGTTCTGTAGTCTGATTATTTTTCTTCTCCTGTAGTCAGTGTATTCATGAAAAAGAAGAGCTTAGATAGGAGAGGGACAGCTCACCTTGCAAGAGTGTATACGAGGTAATCACAGAATGATAGAAATGCTGATGAGAAGGGACCTCTGTAAGTCACCTAGTCCAACATCTCACTGCAAATGGGAGGTGTGTGGAGTGATTTAGTATGCAGCCGTACACCTCACTTTGGAGAAGAAATCGTTTGTTTTTTAAGTAGTTGAAGTGAGATTCCTCTAAAATAGACAGAAAATAAGAGAAGCATAATTCAGTGTTTAAAACAACTGAAAGGAGGTTAAATGTTCTGAGTGCTCTCCCTCTTCTTCTATTGATTTCTTAGGAGATGTGGAGAGAATCAATTTAACCTTTTTTTTTCCTTTTTTTCTTTTTTTCTTTTTGTAATGATATTGTTTTCAGGGGCTAGGAGTGTAGGGATTGCTGTTATGGAGACTAGGATTTCACTTTTGGTGCCTTAGCTTCCCTGTTAGGAGAGGAGAAGGAAAAGCTCAGGTACAGTTTGTGAGTCTCTAAGGTCCACAACCTCTTAACAATTAGACAGCAGCTCCCACTGACTTTGATAGAAATTAGGCATTCTAAAGATCTGACCATGAAGTGCTTAATCTTCCTCTTGTGCTTCTTTTATTCAGTCCTATATATTATCTCACTACTTCGCTTTGCTTTAATTCTCAAATGTATGTACGTCCTGTCTTTTCTATTACTGACTCCCATTTAAAATTCACTGTTAATTTCCAAGTCAGTGATGTGAGTGAAAGGAGAATAAAGTGGCATTAGCAGAGCATTTCTCGAGTAAAGGGGAGACAGCAAGAGAGAAATGTGTGCACACCCTCCCACATAGACACGCATAGGTGCCAACAGGGCACTAAGCTCTGGCACATTAGCCATGTTCCCACCCTCATATTCTGAAAATTTGGTGAGTGTAGGCCTCGGATGAGATGATGAGAGGGTGGGAGGAGTGGAATGACTGTGTAAGGGTGTAAAGCCACACCGGATTCAGATTCAGGTTGAAAGATGTTGGGCTTTATATTCAGGAGTGGAAAGTCAAACATCTTTTTGGAGTAAATAATGCCTTTTTTTTTTTTTTTTAATCAAAATCTCTAAGATATATCCTGCCAGTGTACTTAAAGAAGATTTTAAAGTCCTGAATTAATGTCTGATAAAATTGAAATAAGCCAAGAATGAAACAGGAAGGAGGTCCCACTTGAGTTCCATACCCAATTTATTCTCCCCAAAACTAAAATCAGACTAGGAAAGGATATTGAAGTTATATATTTCTATACCAGTGATTCCAAATCAGGTTAAACCACGTAAATATTGATGTAAAGACCAAAATCCTGCATGGCTATCCTTTGACACACTTTATATCTAAAAACTAGGATTTGGACTTTAGATTGAGATGCAAAATTTCCTTAGACCTCAATGAGAGTTGGTAGGTAAAGAAATATGGTCATTTGCTCTGAAAATACTGCTGTCATTTTAAAGAAAGTTCCTAAGAGATTCTTACCTTTTGCTTTTCCCATCATGCTATGAATAGTAGGTCAAAAAATCCAGAGGCTAAATGTGAGGCAGGCATTGTTTTCTATTGAATTTCAGATGTATTTAAGACCTGTGAGTTTTGCCACAAAACTTACCAAAGAAGACTAATGTAGTCATGCAAAAAGGCAAAGTCATCCCTTTTTGAGCACTAGACAAAGCATGCAAAAGTGATAAATGAGAGTAAACTCAGGATTTTTAGGTCTTCCTTACCAGTCACACAGTTTTTGCTGTCTAAATAAGTCTTGACAACCTTCACTCACCAGTTGCAAGCCAAAACTCATTTTCCTGGCATGACTAATATGCAGTAGTTTTCTTTCATCTAGTAAGACTACCATGTATTAGGGAGAATAAGAAAGTAATGAAGCTGAAGCAGAACAAAAGAGAAGGTACTGAAAACCAGAAGGAGCTGAATAGCTTTGGAGCTTGCTGTTCTGCAAATTGCATTTTCTCTGTGCGAAGGTTTTAAAATGAGTGAGACCTTGTGGGCATCTGTTATATTTACTGGTCAGTAAGCGAGATGATTCAGAAGCAGAGCAAGGCGTACTTTCCTCAGGTGAGCTTCGATAAACAATAAATGCCATAAATACGAGCAAAGATGAGTATCTTTGCTCTCTGCACTAGCCTTGGCAGCTTCTTGGTTGGAGCCAACAAGTCTCCAGGTGGTGGCTGACCCTTTTGCTGTGCTTGCTATCAACTACAGCTGTTTTCACCGCTCATTTGGCTGCAGAGAATCTACTGGTTTTATCTGCAGAGCTGATATGAACAGCTGCTTAGCAGCTTGCCAGTCAGCTCCCACTTGACCCCTAACAAGAGAGCAGACTGCTCAGAGACACAGCAACTTGCTGGAATTCCCAGCTCCTAAGCATGCCCTTGTGCTCTGCTCCTGTCTACAGAGATCAGTATGAAATGCAGTTCACTCAACACAAAGCACCTTTAGAAGAAATGTACCCTGAAAAAGCAGCAAGTGAAAACAGCCCTGGATTTTTAAAGAACTCTGCCATTGTCACCTGCATTCTCTTCTCCACTTCTCTTCTCTTCTCTTCTCTTCTCTTCTCTTCTCTTCTCTTCTCTTCTCTTCTCTTCTCTTCTCTTCTCTTCTCTTCTCTTCTCTTCTCTTCT
>PTEX01000060.1:3470765-3495929 GCA_003342815.1 Eudromia elegans | reverse complement strand
CTCTCCTCTCCTCTCCTCTCCTCTCCTTCTCCTCTCCTTCTCCTCTCCTCTCCGACTGGATGTTTGCCTCTTAAAATGTTCTCTAAGAGTACTGAGAATTTTCACTCATTAACCTCAGGGCAAAATTTGAGCTCTCTTGTCATTGCTGAAGAATGCCTCTGAAAAGGGCTGTGTACATGGTATGTGTCTATCGTGTACATGGTATGAGTTGAACCATAGCACAATAGGAGTCCTTCCCCTGAGGATCTTGGTTGATGTTCTTTACTTCTCTGCTCTTGTGGGAAGAGGAACTCTGTTTAAGCCACTCAGATCTTTCAATCCACACTGATCTATTAAGACTTTTAGAAAGAGGCCAAAAAAGTAGCTTTTCCGCCTTCACTTACCAAGGGAGACTTTGGCTCATACTCCTGAGAAAGCCCCATATGAGCAGAGCAGAGACAGATAGGTCTTCAGAGTGCTTACCTTGGAGGGAGAAAGGAAATTGAACAAATGTCTAACAACAGGATTAACCTATTGATCTGAGTGGAGATTTTGTTGGATTTGGGACTTAAAAAAAATTGTGTCAAGCCTGTCAAGGAGGAGTTAAAGGTCTGTAAAGGTCTAGCGATGGTGATGTTCCTTTTTTTCTTGAACAGATAAGGGATGAAATGAGACAATACCAAGTAAAACTCTTTTTTTTTTCCTTTCTTTTTTTTTTCTTTCTTTTTTTTTCTTATTGGATGGGATCTTTTTAGCGTAGAAGAAAAAGTAAAAACAAAAAACCAAAACCATAAAACACTGGGTATCAATCATGATTTTTCCTGTTGTTCTGCCTGCTAAAAATGTAGAGTACCCTTTTCAAACTAAACAGTTGTCATTTCTAGATAGCTCTGCAATGTGTTTAAAACTCTAGGAAGTCAATGTCATTCTCCTGTCTTCCTGGTAACTTCTTCCATAAATCCACTTGATTTTTCAAGTGCTTCAATTGCATACTCAAAATCTGTAGAACCATGGATTATCATCCACCTTATTGTGAGTAAAATCATATTTATTTTTACTGTATCCTTCAAACTGATTGAGTTAAGCAGTGATGTGTGGCTGTGTACTCTTTTCTGTATAAAACATTAACCCTTATCCCAAGGAGACATTAAGGCTTTGATTTCTATTCCTGGCTCTGCCACAGACTTTCTTTGTGGCTTCAGTGTATGTCCTGTTACTATATATACATGCAAAGTATTATATTATCTAATGCTACTATCTTGTCCTATTTTCAGTACAAAGATTGATGCTTGCAGACAATTTGGCTTTATGCTGAATTCAGCAGAAGCAGTATCAGAGTTGATGTTGTGTGGGCACCCAGCTGGGCTTGCATTAAGCAGGCAATCTAGTGCAAAAATGTTATTACAGTCCAGCCAGTGACAAAGGTAGAAACAAAGATAATGCAGGACTACACTGAGAGTTCCAAACAGCACCTTTTCTCACCAGATTTCTAGGCTTCCTCATCTCTACTAGAAATAAAGATGATCACTTTAAGGAAAAAAAATGCTAATATACAAGATCTAATTACTTCTGTCTATGCTGATACGCCTACAGCACCTTTTATATAACCCAAACACTTGAGTTCCAATTATACAATTATATTTTAACATGTATTAAGTGGTATTCCTTTAGGGAGGAGACTTTTACTGAATATTTTAACTAAACTCCTTCTTCAGCATGGACCTGTATGGCAGAGCGTCATTTCACTACAGTCCCTAAGACTCTTTTTTTCCTTCATTTCCTTCACCCTTCAATATGCCAGCTGGCTCATCAGAAAGCCCATTTTCCATGTCTGCAGTGCTGACAGCTTTATCTACACATGTAACACAGCTACAGGATATAAAACTAATGTTCCAGTGGTCAATAGCTGCAGTGCTGCTGCAATTAGATCAATGATGCTTGCACATTACTTAGTTCCCTTTACAGAAACAATCTATGGCAAGGTCCATGTTTCTAGACAATGTGACAAGGTCAAAGGTGGAGGAAATGCAGATAAATATATATATATATGTGTGTGGGAAAGAGAAAGACTGGGGTGGCTTGTGATTAAAGGCATGTGAGGTAGTGGCTACTGCTGAAGCTGAGATATTTGGTCCCAGAAGCACTGTTCTTCCCATCCCTTAGCCTCAGCCTATGTCAAAAGTTGACCCTCTCTATACTGCAAACCTGTGACTTGTGCTGAGCCCGGTGCTGCCATGGAGGTTACCTTATAAGCACTCAAATCATGTGCTGTAACACCTATTTCAATCCTCTGCTGTAGTCACTCCATCATGGTGAACTCAGTGTAAAACATCCTGTGCTTAGAAAACCAAGTTTGGAAAATCTCAAATAAAGTTATTTTAATGGACTACACTCTACAGCCCTCAATTAAGCTCAGTTACCCTGCCTAAAGGATAATCATGTGAACATGAATAATTTTGTGTTATTTTAATTGCAAAAAAGTCAAAACTTCTGGACACACGGTTCCCATGGCAATCCTAAGTCTTCCTCCTCTATGCACTGGCATATATGTTTATGTTGTGTAAATGGGATCAATTGTTATCATGGTCATACTAATTTAGGGCTTGCTGTGCTAGATCAGGAAGCTGATTAATCAGGCCAGGTATCTTGTCTCTAGAAGTGGTTTGATTCTGATATTTCTCGGGTCAAGTGTTACAATGTAAAGAGAAAGCTGAATTTCTGTCTATTTGGGTAAGTGTTCTGGCTAAAACATAATGCCGTAATTACCTGAGCAATCTATGTCTTGTCAGGAGTCTGATCTATCATTTTTCATATTTAGCTGGGATTTGTGAGGCACCCTGCAATCATGAATTCTACGAGCTATCAAGACAACATTAACATGCAGTTTTTCTCAGACAAGCTTATAGCACCAAACACAAGCTATCTGTTTGATTATGTGCTATACTGTGATTCCAGTGCTTATTACTGAGGAGCTAATTTCACCCATAAAGTTTTTGAAAAGGGCTTTACATCATCTGCCTGACTACTGGGAGTTACAGAGGCTCCAGTGGTGTGGTGACATAGCAGAACAGTCCCCAATCTTCCCACATCACCTGAAGGAACAGAGATTTCAGTATATGTACCCATGAGATATTCCCTTTATATGTTCACCTTCTATACCCCACCTCTCCTGTGTTATTTTTTACCAAAATACACACATCTTCCATGAGAAATGATATCTCATACACAAACTCCTCTCTCCTCTAACAAACCTCTCTTTGTAGAGGAAGGGAAGTGGTGAGGGAGCTGGTGCTGATTTGCACCTGCTGATATGAGGAGACTGACAGCTGTACAAAATTTGAGCTATTTTGTGCAGGCAGAGTGAAAAAAGAAAAGTTATGTGAAAAAAACCTTGCATTATACTCCTGTGAAATATGTCTAGATGGAGAAGGCATTAAAGGGTACTATTCATTTTCATTGCTGTCATGAGATTCAATGAATGGCATGTTCTTGGTAGTGAGCTTTGCAGGTATTATGTAAAGCACTTCTCCAAACTCTACTTTCTTTTTATTTCTTTTTTTCCTGTGGTTGGCCTGTAACTCCCCATTTTCAGTGACATAATTCTGCAGGGCAGTTGCTCCAGAAGAGGATTAATAAATGCTTTACAGGAAGAACTAAGGATATATATTTTTTTTCCTACACAAATATACATCCCCAAATCTATTCAATGAGACTTGCTGAGCTGTTGTATAATGAGATAACATTATATACCGACAACATAAACATAAAGTGTGTATAAATATATACTAAGTAGAGGCCCAAAATATGAAGATTTTATTGCAGCTTTTTAAATCCTTAAGATAGAAACCTAAAGACAGAAAAAAAAGAAGAAAAAAAAGTTCATTTGCATTTAAGAGCCATGAATATATAAAGACGATATAAGTTTTAACTCACCAAGAGTTTGACTAGAGAGAACTGAGAAATACTGAGAAAGGAGACACAAAGACAGAACACCATAAAAATTCCATTCTGTTGTCATTGGAGGGATTAAATGTTACAACAATTGCATCCAGGAATGTCTTTAAACAGTAACTCTCCTTTATATATAGGAGAGCTGGACCTACAGAGATAGAGTAATTATTTCTGTTCTTTAGATACAGAATTTTCTCCTCTGAGTCATGGGGTTGGAGTCTAATGCTTAGCATCCTGCTAAAATTAAACGGTACAAAGATTTCCTGCCAATCTGTTTCTGAATTGGCATATTTGATTTATATAGAAAAGCTAAAATGTATATTTATACCCCAAAGCTACTCAAAAATGCATCACAATTATGACCTCAAAGTGTACTTCATGATGATTCTTCTGTCTGTTGTAAAATTTTCTGTATTTTGCTCTAGTGAATGGCATGAAATTTAATGTTAAAAGGTTTAGATAGCGTATATTTGAAACCGTCTCAAAACAGAGCTCTTTTAGATTAGCTTGTTCATGCTTCTGTGTTCACATTCGTAAGAAACAAATGGTCTCTGGGTGGTGGGAGGTGGCATCAGGCGTGTGGTTATTCCCAGCTGGCTGAGACCTCTTGCAAGCACTAGCAGAACTGAGGGGTTGCTGAGCACAACTAGGACAAGGAGCGGAGAAAATACACAGATGGGAAATGTGGTTCAGTTCAAAGCCAGCCTTGCTGGGGCTGGAATTCTCTGGGAAGGTGGAGGGCAGTGAAAATAGCTCTACTCCCAACTCTGGAGGACTGAGAATCCCAACGGAGAGAGCCAAGTGTAGCAGCATCGGAGCACAGACTGCGGCAAAAAAAATATACGTGCAGTAGCACAAGCAATTTTAGTTAACAGGAGCCAACCCAGTGGGTGCCACAGAAGAAAAGATGTGAGGAGGAGAATAAATTGTATCACTTGGTGAAAGCTGGCAAAAAACAGCCATGTGTTTTGCTCGGATGAATCCTCACAGGAGCAATGAACAGCAGTTCATTAAGAGATAAATATTCTATTGAACTGAGAGTTAATGGAACATTTATGAGGTTGGACATGGTGCACACACCACTATGTTGCCAGAAACTGTTGTTTTCATTGTAAGAAAGCTCAGGCCTGGATACAAGATAGTAAATTTACTGTTGATGGTAAAAGTTTTATTGCTACTAAAGCAGTATTTTCTAACCTGAACGTTTAGGAAGGGAGGGAAATTGTGAGATATCTCTGGACAGCATAGCTCCATCAGTGCACAAAAGTTAACATAGAAAGGTATCTGAAGAGCAGCGTTTAGCTGGGAGACCACATGTTAAAATAATATTGAACTAACAGCATAGATAAACTTGGAAGACTCTACATTTCTAATAGTACTTTATAAAAAATATTATTTTTAGTAGCTGAGAGTCTGTATACTCCATTTCCTCATCAAGAAACTGCTTTCTTGGAAATGAGTGATAAAAGTGCCAGAATAAAGACCTCTAATGGTATTTTAAATGTAGACCATCTGAGATATCCACTGCTGTGCCTGTGGTGGGAGTGACACCATGTCCAAGGAAACCTGTGGCATCCAGATGCTTGGCCAGTGTCTCTGGTACCAAGGTGATATACCTACCTCGAGGACCAGTAGAGCAAGAAGGCTTAATAGCTTTTATGAGGAAATAAAAAAGAAAGATGGAATGATTTTGGAGAAAATTTTCTGGCAACCATTTTTAACATCTAGATGCAGCAGCAGATACCTTAGGAAAACCACACAACCCTCCCCTCTTTCCTCAAATTGCCATTTGTGCTGTGCTGGGCAAGCAAAGTGGAGCACATCTGTGGGTATCCTCACAAGAAGCAGACCTAGGAGGAAGGTCAGAAAGTCCTGAGGGTCTTAGCAGCTCTAGAAAAAACTAGACTGGTGAGTCAAAGCTGCAGTAACTGTTGTGGTAGGTACAAGAGATCACAGTGATTCTGATCCATACTGGCACTTGCCATCCTTAGGACACATGCCTTTCTTGGGATGGAGGGCAACACAGAGAAGTTAAGGCTTTAGCCTTTTGAAAGAGTTCATTTAATTGTGATCTTGTAAGTGAAATACTAAGTTGTCTCCAATCCTCTTATTCCACTCTGTGAAGCCTGCAAATAGCTTTGGCATTATAGGTGATAAAGACTGAACATCAGTTTGCTGTAATACAGGAGGTGTTGGTTTGTGGGTGTAAATATTTAATTCTCCTGTTCATGGGAAGCCACTGTAAATACTGACCACAGACCACTTACTGAATTTGCTAACAGGGCTTGTGAAATCCCCATTTTGTCTCAGATGGAGAAGTTTGGGGTTTTTTTCAGTAAAAATGTATGATTACATTAAAAGCTAGAAGAGAGTTGTTTGTTGTAATAAAATTTTTAATGAAACTGATAGAAGTTTAGTGCAAAAAAATGTTCTGAGCCTAGATTTTGTTCCTTATAATCAGATTTTAATAACCATTTTGGTCTCAGAGGAGATGTGCACGGTGGTTGCCAGAGAAGATTTTGCGTAAAACACTGGAAAATGACTATACTTGGCCATAGCATTTTAAGGAAGAACTCTCCGAGCTGAAGAGACTTGGGCATTAGGAAGGTGATCCCCAAAATATTACAGATAAAATGTATTAAAACAAGTATCATTTAGAGTGAACAACTCACAAGAGAAGGTGCAAAATATCTCAGATTAAATTCAGATGCAGAGCAATATTGCTGATCTAAAGCTTTGCAGGATATTCCAAAAACAAGCCTAAATTATGCAAAAGAGGCTCCTGTTGGTTGTTAGGGAAAAAAGAAAAACAGTAACAACAAAAAATACAACAACTCCCTTGAACAGAGAAGATGCTCAGCAGTTTGAACAGGGAACAATCAAAACAATGGATTTGTGGCCATTTGACAGCAGCAATAACAACATGCCAGTTGAGATCCATTGGGTTGAAGCAACAGCTCTGGAAATCTCCAAACACATTAAATTCTGTTAGTAGGTTACTTATATTGATCAAATGCATGCGTAACTGTGAGCTGCTATATCTGTTGCTTTTAAGCATTAATTTGGTTGGGGGCTCTTAATTTAACAGACAAGTCTTCCAGACAATAAAGGCAAAAATAATCTTGCTATTAAGCCTAGCTGCAAGTTAAAGGCAAGGAAAGATCCCTAGGAAACCTCTAACCTCAGAGTGATCAATGAGTGTCCAAGTAGTGATCAATAAAATGAATTCACCCATTTTGTGAATGAATCCTATTGAATGATTGGATTGAAGAGATGTGGCTTTGCAACAGTTACATCTGTTTTAGTGCAATAATTAGAAAAAGAGGGATGTTTTATGGGATGACACTTAAGAAAATGAGATTTTCTAGAGCAGCAGTATGATAGCTATAATGCAAGCATAAACTTGGTGTCCCATGTGAAGATCTGATGTCCTTGGACTTATGTGAAGCTGTTCTTCCACTTGTTTCTTCACCTTTTTTTTTTACGTTTGTTCACATACTAGTCCCAATCCCCCTGGCACATCTAAGACAATATTAGTCAAATACTGATATTACCTGTAATTGTCTCTGGTGCAGCAATGCAGGCAGATACATTCATACACGTTAAAGTATAAGTCTGCACTAGACTCTAGAGACCTCTTTGGACCCAGCAATGTTCTTTTCCACAACTCTTAATAAACCATTTATTTTTACAGAAGCAATTGGCTTAACTAAAGATTAAAGCAATGATTTTCTTTCTGGGCTTTGATCCCAACATAGATTTCTTCTCACTCTCGGTTGTGCTCTTTCGTTTGAATCGTTCCTTGTCTGTGCTTCTGTGCATTGCTATATGGCTTTATATGTTCTGTCGTTATCCCCTGTCATGAGTGTTTGTGTCAGTAAATACAGTGATAAACAGTAACAAGAGCAGATGCTTTAACATACACAAGGCTTAACAAAGTTTTTGTATTTGAGTATTATGCACAAAGAGAAAATTTGCTGTCTCTTTTCCTGATCCTTTGAGACCTTATTTTGGCTTCAGAGATGCTGGGAATGGCTAAGGCGGGCAAATCCTGGGTGCTGAAATTCTAGGTGCAGCCCTCCTGCCCCTGGTTTGTCTCCAAGAGCAGAAATTAGAAGGGAAAGCAATTTATGACATGGCTATTATGCAAAGTCGCTACATGTAACAGTGCAGTTATCCACTACTGACGGTGAATATGCTGGTGTTGAATATGATGAACCCACTGGTACAACCCAGCACCGCTCTCATTTCAGAAACCTGTTTAGACTTGGCTGCTTCTTAAACTGTGCTCACAACTACTTTAGTTGCGTCTGTTGCTGACACTCGCTTCAATAACAAACATTTTTGCTGCTATAAATGAGGATAAAATGTAAGGATGCTTCAGTGAGCAAATGCTTGGAAAAGCCATGTGTGGCCCTGGGTTTAAACTGCCGAGGAAACCTTGTGTCTCTGGCTATGCAATTCTACATACAAGTGGGCTTGGAAACCACTTTGCATTTAACAGCAGTTAAACCCATCTGCTGCTCCTGAATTTTCACTTCATTCACTAGTCTTTTAAAATCATGGCTGGACTTATCAACCATTTTTTATTCTTTTGTAAACTGATAATGAGAACCACTCAAATTTTAAAAGATAATCATAGCTTCCTATATATATTAAGCAATACATTGAAATCTGTCTTCCCCATTGTCTGGCATAACTGAAATTTTGAGTTTTAAAACCCAAAAATTCATTACTTTATACTGAATTCTGCTTTAGTGTAACCTGTAATTGCATATGTGTAAACTCCACAGAATTCATCTAACAATTATATAATTGCTTTGAGAAACACACTTGAACTTAATAATATACTTGCAGATACTGTTCAGTTTACTGAATGTGAATGCAAGAGCTTTGGGTTGCTTTCTTTAAAAACAGTGTTGCAATTTTGTTTACAAATGTTCCCACTCTCTGTGTTCATGGGTTATCACTGTTATTTGGAATAACAATGTTATTCTCTATACAAGATTAACAGCAATTGGGTAGTTCATGAGAACTAGAGAACCTCATGAGATCTTCACTTTCTAATGATTATTTTCCAAAAAAAATATTTCACAATAATTTATAGTATTTAGTGTACCTGATTTTTATCTCTTTTGTATAGAGCAACAGAATAAGATTTTTTAAATTATGTATTTATATTCAATAATAACTAGTATCAATTAAGAAAAAAAGACTTTTTGTTTTTATATAGAACCTCCCACAAAAATAAAATAGATTTTAAAGGATTTGGGGGATGGGATTCTCTTGTCTAACCTAGGCATCTAGTGATATTCTTGATGTCCTGCAAAATCTGAGCCACATATTGAGCTGGCAAAAATGACAGAAGGGGAACCTATACGCTTCTGAAACAGCAGCTGGAGACCAAATGATCCCTTAGTGCCTCTAATAACACTCATCTATTTGGGAAAGTTAGTGTCACCTTTAAGTTTGTCACACATATTGTGTAAATTATGATGCCTACGAAAAAATGCTGTTTATAAAAGCTCCCTCACTTCTATTAGAGCAAAGTATATTCCAGAGTCCGTTTTTACAAAGAGCATAACATTTCTATATATCCACTTAGTGTAATTTATGCAATCTGAATTTGAAAGCAGTTCATTTTTTTAAATTAGTAAAGAGGAATTTGACTTTTGCTTTTGGCTAGCTATTAATCATCTGCCTCCCTTTAAAACTGCTGAAATTACAAGAAAATAAACTTCCCATGGACAAAGGCTATGGAGTAATAATGTTCAGAGTCGGAAAGGATTTATTTCAATGCTTCAGCATCTAGCATTTGTAAAATTTCTTTTGTGGATGCAAAATCTGAAAGCAGATGACTTGTCTGGGCCCTGTCCTCAGGGGAGGCAGGGAGTAGCTGGTCACTGTTCCATTTAGTACCTTCAGTTTTCCCTGGGTCATGGTTTCTAAACCCCTTATTGCTCCTTTTGCTCACCTATAGATTTTCTTCAATTCCTTAGTGTCTTTCTGAAAACAAAGTGCCCCCCAAATGATAGAGTTTTCCTGTGGGTGCTTCATCGTCACCACACAATAATAACCCATGTCATTAGATGCAGCTATCTGGGATTTTTGGAGGGAAAGCTATTTTGCAACAGGACCTCACTCTTGGCTCAATGTTTGCCTTGGATTTCCTTCTCTAGGGTGGTACGTAGCACTCTGTGAGCATTTCTTCTATTCGTGTACGTGGAACTGGATGTTTCTTTTCATAAGCCTCCAAAATTTAACCTACAAAGTGAACTGAATAGACATATGCACAGAACCTCATGCATCAGCAAATGCAAAGCTACCAGCTGACTTGTCACCAGCTCCCTGGGGAATTCATGGCCACTCATTGCGCCCCAAGAGAAGTTACACCAGATTTTAAGTCATGTTAAGGAAAAAAATCCTGGCCCAATGAGCTTGATGATATTAACTATTCAGACCCAAATTCATCCCCTTAAAGGAGACACATTAGAAAGGGCAAAGTCCTCCAAGGAGGCGTTCAGTGAGTTTAAGGTCTGAACCTTTCTCAGGAGTTTGCCATCTTTGGAACAACTCTGCTTCTAGCTGACACATCTAAATGCCTGAAGTTTGGTAGCATCAATATAAGCTTCACGTCTTAAGAACACTGATTTATGACAGCAGCAGTCCTTTCGAGCAGAGACAGAGAGGCCTTTTCTTTCAACTATAATTAACACTGCCTCGATGGTACACATTGGTCCTGAAAAATACATTAAAATACATTATACACATTTTTTTTTCTTCCCAATTAGTAGCCATTCTTTGTATTGACAGTGTTGCAAGTCGTCTGTGAATGTCTTGTTAGCTTTGTGGTGTACTGCTTGCTGGCAAAAAGCATTACCTTGCAGGTGAAAAATTAATGTTGCAGAGTAAAAAATGATTTTTTTTTTTTTTTAATTTGAAAGTGTTGGATTTTTTTGGGGGGGCTGGAAACAAAAAAAAAAGTCACCAAAATAATATACTACAAGGTGAAGGTGATACATAGTAGATGCATAGGCACAGACATGGTAATTTTGCTGTTCACAGAAAGCATGATTCTTGCACCATAGTTCTCTTTTTAATGACAGGCTTCATTCATTTATATTGTTACTTGAGAATAGGTTTTCTGCAGTAGCCTTGACTCACACCTAGTCAGGAGCCTAAGTTTCACTGCAGATATTCTATTTGCCCCCAAATGAAGCCTGGTATTCATTAATACCAAATGTATAGTCGCCTACTGTTAAAACTGCACAAATTCATAATGATAATTAGAGTGATTTCTGAAGTTTAGAAGCAACAGGGTTATTTCTAATTTTAAGTAGGAAGAGGTGGTATGTCAAGAGAATATTTATTCTTCATAGTTTTTTAACTTGATTTACTAATAATTGCTTGAGACTGGTAGATATTGCACACTAAAAATATGCTGAAATATACAGTACAGTGCTAATTATTGAAAAATATATTTCTTGCTTCTTCCTCCCTGAAGGAAAAAGATATTCCACAGATATTTATGATCAATACTATGCATACACATCTTTAATATTATATAACATAATGCTATGTCATTAATATTAAAATGCCTCTGGTCACTTCAACACATATTAACACCTATTAACAACCTGAAGAAAACAGACAACACACTGGATTAATTACAGCAAAAGAGGAAGGGAAAAAAATAAAAAACAAAAAGGGAAATGCAACTTAGGAAGCAAAACCAGACATATAAGCACCGTATGCAAGCAAGATGAAAAATCTCAGTTTGGAACATGTCCTGAGCAGATGTCTCTATGTACTTCCAGAAAGGCCAAGAGGAAGAGAATTCCCCAGGTACAGGCCTTCAGCTGGGACCTTTTCCTGAAATGGAATGGACTACCCCACAGGTGAGAGTAGTGAATTTAGTTGTGAGAATCCCTGAAATAAGGGAGGAGAGGAAATAATTACCCTGGCTTCTTTGTTCCATTCTTTGCCAATTTTTGCCTGTTTTTCTCACCAGTGTTCCCCTAGACTCAAAAACATTTGTTACAATTCCCTCCACCCTCCCAAAAATAATCTATTCCTCTACAATTTCCAGCATACTGTACCGTGGCAGATAAGAAATCTTGCATGAGCTTCATTCTGAAAACAATTTGGGCTCCCCTAGCTTGAGATCTGAACTAGTCAGTAACACTCCCATGACAGTCAGTGAAAAGAAAGATTCCTCTCAAATGCAGTTGTTCTAACTTGTTTTGGATGTCTCATTTAGTCTGAGATGGATCATATCCTATACATGACTGTCTCTCTCAATTGTCTGGACTTCCTTTATGGTCAAATAACTTTGAAGTAGATGTCTAAATTTTAGATATCTCATCTGATGAGGACAATTTCACCTTTCTCTTTCTGAAATTTCCTTTTATTATCTGTTGGCCATCCACAGATACAATCTGTCTTTGAGATCTAACAAGTAGGACCAACTTGGGGTATAGTATAAGTATTTTCATGACTAATTTTGTTGCCAACGTAGACCTGAGCAACTTGGTAGAAAAGAGCACTGCTGAAGTTGTTATTTTTAACAAAGAGCTTTTCTAAAAGAGGAATTGCCACTGTGACTAGTCTCTACTGAGACAGTTTAGAAACCCCCATAAATGTCTTTTATGAAAATATTCAGTTCAGTTTATGCTGCCTTTGCATTCTCGGTTTTCAATGTACAACTTCCTGCCATTATGGTAATAGACCTGAGAGAAATGTGATATTTTGCTTATTTGCCAGCTGGGTTCTCTGGAATCTCAGGAGGAAAAGGAGACAGTTTAAGATTTCAGGATAATGCACACTAATGGGATGTTTCTGGTGAAAGTAGACTCAAGTGATATATTGTTGATATCCAAATTGCTATCGCGTGATCTCACAGTTAACAAGACACTGGGTTGAGAATGGCAGGCAATAATTCTGAACTATCCTTGCTATCTACCAATTAGATATCTATTTGTAGAGGCTTATGTTGTCCAGGTAATTTTTATAACTATAAGGGCCCTAAATATGTGGTGATTAAGGTGGCAATACATAATGCATTCAGAAATGAAAATAATGGAGCAGAACCATTGCTGTATGTTTCTATATACTGAATTTCCGCATTTCTGCCTCCTGAGATTCTGAAAAACATTTGGTCAAACTTATTTCTTTTTTGATTTGAGGTGCACTTAATTTTTTTTTCCAGTATTATCAAATAAGAAAAAATAAGCCACTAACTATTTAACTAATTGTGTCATTCAGTCATGTAAAGATGAATAAAAATCAGATACCTCTTCAACACTGAGTGCCACAGAGTAAGAGGGAAGTACACATGGTAGTTTTAGATCTAATGTCCCTACTGTGTGAACAGCACTGAGTTTTGAAAAGGATGTTAAAATAACATCTACTGGTGAAAAAATAAGTAAGTCAGAGACTCAGTACTTGGTAACTTTAACCTAAGAGCCTTACCTAAAGAGGCTGAGGAGATCTGTTGGAATATTTTTGAAATTCTAGAGAGACTGTGAGTATCATGCCATTATATTTTAAAGAGTGCTTCTGAGCAAGTTAACTGCATGTCAGTCCTGGGGAAAATACTGGAAAGATTAACAGGATTTGCCTAAAAAAAAAAAAGCAAGCATTGGAATAAATTAATGGTATGAATAAATTAATAATAGTCAGTATAATTTTAAAGTAAAGCTATTATATTAAATAAACTTCATTTCATTCTTCCATAATGTGAATTCACTTAATGAATGGCAGTAATTATTGTTTAGACTTTTATAAGACATCTTATTTAATTCTACATGATGTCTGGTATAAATAAATAGTAGTATACTTTATCAAAGTAATGTTCCCTAAATGTTTATGGACGGGTTAGCTGCCATTTCAAAGTCCTAGTCAGTGAGAAATGATCCTTACGTGGATTTTCTGAGGGACAGCCTTCAACAACTTTGAATCGGATGAGGACAGCTTGTTTCAATGCTTCCACTAATGATTTGGAAAGCAGCATAAGCTCATGGATGGTCAAATTTGCAGATGATGCAGGGATTAAATAAATGAGAAAGAAAGGAGGACACAGCAGTTATACCAAGCAATCCAGTTATAGACTAGCTTGTTAAAGACACTCCATTCAAATAAAATGGTTGTTACCTAGAAGAGAATTATAGAGGCAAAAGGAAGAAGTGACAGCCAGAGGAACACAGAGGGGAACCATAGAAGTGACTCTAAGAAGGTTTCAGAGGAAAGAATGGATGACTCAGCAGGGACTTGCAGTGTGAACTTTGAATGTTAAACAAAGGACTAAATGCTGCTTATCGGGGGCGTTTGGTTTGAATGAGTAACATTGGTGTGACTATATACAAACATAGGGCAAAGTCTTGGAGTTGTATTGTAAACATATTAAATATGTATAGAGAGAGCAGAGAATACAGTGGAGACTGATTCCTCCAGGAGTAGACTTAAAGAACTTTGTCACAAGGTATTCCCATGAGGAGACCAGGAATAAGAGGATTATTTAGTATAGCAGAGAAAAGCAAAACAGTATCAGGGTGAAACCAAACAAATGCTAGATGGGCATTTTTAGCTGTTAGAATATTGGACAAACTCTCAAGGGATGTGATGGATTTCCATCTCATTATGTTTTCAAGATTAGATGCATAGATATACACACTTTAGTGCAAAACAAATTACTGTTGTCAGTGTTATGAAATGCCTTAAACTCAGCCTTTTAGATGCCTGTTCTGTGCTCCAGCAGACTCAGCAAAACACTTCAGAGCTGAAATGCGGGATTAGATGATAAAGTGATGGAGTTTCGACTCACATAACTAAAGTAGTTTATCACCTTCTCCTTCCCCAGCTGCTAGTTTGAATGAAGAAATATGAAGTTGTATTACTTGATCTAATGAGAGCATTTATTTCCTTTTTACTTCCTCCCTGTGGATGAATGGAGGCTAAGACTGCTTTTCTCATTTTGCATTTTGCTTGGGCAGAGATTTGCAGTTTCCATTTCAAGGCAAGCATGAATCAATCACATTGCTAGAAGACATGCTACCTGGAGCTACGGTCTGAAACTTCAGCAGGGAAAAAAAAGCTGTGGGCCACTTACATAAAGAGGCTTCTAGAAGAAAATAAGCAACATCTGTAGTCTCTGTGATCCATGGTCAAGGTCTTTAGAGTGACTTTGTCCTCTTTTTGTTGAAGCTATGAATTTTTGTTTGTTTACTCTTGTTTTTGTTTTAATTCCGTCACTCTTTATTTCCAGATTGACTAAAGTGCTCAGTATGGCCATCTCCTGGCCTAAATGTGAGAAGGATGAAAGTTGAATCTTCCATAGGTATTAACTGAATTAATTTCCCTTTACTGATTTGGTAATCTAGAACTGCTAACATTTGAATAAAAGTGCAAGATCTGTTTGAAAAAGTTTCCTTGGATGCACAGGTCAAGGGAAGTGAATCTTCCCCTCTGTCTAGCCCTAGTGAGGGTACACATGGAGTACTGGATCCTGTTCTGGGCCTCCCAATCCAAGACACACACGGAACTACAGGAATGAGTTTGCAAGAAGGCTTCTAAGGTGATGAGGGATCTGGAGCATCTCTCCCATGAGAAAAGTCTGAGAAAGTTTTGACCTGCGAAATAGAAGGGTGACAGTGGATTTTGTCAATGCAAATGAACATTTGAAGGGAGGATATAAAGAGGATAGGAGCAGACTCTTCTCAGTGGTGCCCAGTGGTATGATGAGGCAGTGGGCACAAACTTTAACACAGGAAGTATCATCTGCTCTATGATCATGGAAAACTTTGGGGGTTTCTGTTGGGTTGGTTTTTGTTTGTTTGTTTGTATGTTTGTTTGTTTCACTGTGAGGGTGGCTGAGCACTGGAACAGGTTGTCCTGAGAGTCCGTCGAGTCTCAGTCCTTGGAGATATTCACAGTCAGATGATAGCTATAGGGTCCTGGGAAACTTGCTGTAGAAGACCCTACTTGAGCAGGGGGAGTAAGTAGATGATCTCTAAATGTCCTTTCCAATGCCAAATTTTGTGGTCCTGTGTGATTTTGTGAGTTCGATTTTGTTTTAGTGCTATGTAGCTGCCCACAGCCTGTGTTTCTGTGATTTTTGTACAACTGGTTGAAGACTGGGTGATCCTTAAAATCGGATTTAGGATATGCTGTTTCTCTTCCTAGCTTTGCTGCTAGTATTTTGAGTCATTCTAGGTAGCTTAATTCTCTTTGCCTTTTTGTTCCTACCTGTGAAACATTTCCTTTTCTTTCTTTTGAAATGTGTTTTGAGAGAACAGTATAGCATTGCCTCAAAAGTCTTTACAATCTTTTATCTGTTTTATGTAAGTAACTTAAAATTGTAAAAGCTAAATGATCTGTTGTCATCTATACAACATCTAGTACAATAAATACTATAAGATTTGAAGGTATGAAGAAACTGAGGCCCCCTAATCTTCTATAGTGGTGCAGTTGCACTGATCAACCCCTAGAGAAAGTATAATTATAATTAGCTGTTTTCCCTTTTCCCTAGTCTCTCTCATCTGAATTGCATCTAGCATGCAATTTGCTAGCATGCAAAACAGCTACTTGGGAGGCTCTCCAGAGCTTGTTCCCATATTTACTGCCCTATATCGCTCACTTCCATTCTCATTTCCAGTTGGGCAAGGATGCAAGGGCCTTTTGCTCAACTGTGAAATTTTGTGAAATTTTGTAAATTGCAACACTGTTAAATTTGCTATATGTTTGTTATTTTACCATCAAAATCCTTCTTTTTTTTTTTTTTTTTTTTTTCTTAATGTCTACCAAGCATTCAATATTTAGGCAAATAAGGGTATAAGACTTTGATCGAATCCTGCCAACAGTTGTTGAGCAATGGCTTATGTGCTGTCATCTCTTTCTGTCTCTTGCCTCTTGTTTTCACCTCAGTTTGGAAGGTCTTTTAGGCTTGGCCACTTGATTTTCTCATTTTAATTTTGCCGAATGCCTTCAGCAGTGGGGTTCTTGTCCAGAGCATTGACTCCTAGAAGTTATAGCAACAGATATACAATCTAATCAGAAGCTGTATTATCGCAACTTCTCAACTGAGAAATGGGGAGATGAGCTCTTAAAATCCTTATCATCCTTTGAAAAACTCACCGGAGAACACTAGTAGAATTGAAGCTCAAAACTTGATTGTATTAAACTGGAATTTCCCTCATGTAGATCCACTTCCTCTGTGTGTTTGGAGTCATATTTGTTAACTAACATAATTTGTTTAGCTTTTTCTCTGCTAGTTTTTGAGAAATGAGTTTTTACTCTTTCTTACATATCACAGTAGAATTACCAACTCACTAATTTGTCTGCACAGTACTTTTCTGCTGAAAATATTGCATTGGTACCAGGAGGCCAGATTTTATCTGCACTACCTTTTCATTATTAACGATTACTTGTGAGGAGTTGAAAAGATGGAGGTACACTTTAACAATTTATTTTCCCTTTCCTTATGATATCAGTTGATGTTCCCTTGTGATCTCTCTTATGGACTTTGGCAGATATTGCTCATGCTGTCTGGCTTATCATCATGGTATAGTTGATCTTCTAGCTTCACCAGCTGAGAAAATTATTGCTCCCACTGAAGCAGATGATAAAATTTTAAATGAATTGAAAGAATCCAATATATTGACCACTATTTCTGAATGAACAAGCACTTGCCAAGATAAGTAATATTTGAGAGGCTTTCTCATCAAATCTGAGATGCAAAGGCCTTTCCTCTTTGTTTTAGTCCTTTTTTTTTGATGCAGAAACAGAGGTAATGATGTTAAAAAAAAAAAAAAAAAAAAGGTATTATTTGTTTGCTTTCATTTTCCAACCTGGAAGTCTTTATATTGTTGAATGGGCTCTATTAACAGTCACCATTGCTACTTCCTGTATGGCTAAAAAGGCAATTAGGCAAACAAAAAAATGTATGCACTGTCTGTAGTGGTTCTTACAGACACATTTTTTATAAGTGATTTATTTCTGTATTCCTGTCTCCTACTTAGAATAGTGTTCCTTAGAGTTTTCAGATATAAGTAATACCAAACCTGAGCCTTGGAGCCTCAATAAGCTTACCTCTCCTTTGCAATCACCCACAAAGGTAACTTCTGTTTCTAATTGCCAGCAAAATAATCCTCACAACTTTTGCTGCAGAGTTCTGACATTGGATAGTTAATCCTGTCAATGTATAAGAATATTGAACATACATTTAGTAGCTTTTCTTAATGAGGCTCAGAAAAATAATGATAAAATCAGTATTTTGTATTTGTCTGTCCATTTTATATGGGGATAAAAAGTGAGTACTGGAGCTCCAAAGGCGTTTTTAAACAAGGCATCCTTGAATTCTTCAGTCCTGAGGTGTAATGCAGTGTGGGCTGTTTCATTTACAGCAACAGAATGATTTGGGGTTAAATGCTACAGAAAGAATGAAGGGGTTGTTCTCCTTTTAATTGATGCTGTGACCTACATTTTTTCCCCAAGGCATTACAGACATCTTTTAGAGAAGTCTCCTGTTAATTATAATTGTGCTGTATGGTGCTGGGTCAGTTGCCATTTCCATTATTATATAAACCTTAAAAAACTAGATGATTTTAGTTCAGTTATTTTAAATCACATTACGCAGAAATATGCCATGTAGGCTGGTGGCGTGTATGTAAGTAAGTGCTTTCTGAGTCAATGGTGGCTTCTGTCTTACAATCACTTCCATACAAAATTGTGTATTTTGAGGGACCAAAGAGATACCTGTTGTAGCTGTGTTCGTGAAGGTATTTGTTGTGTCAAAGGAAGTCAAAGCCAAAATATATTTGTGTCAGCTACAATGCTAGTGGCATTCTTAGTGCTGGCAACGTAACTCAGGTTTCTGGTTCCTGGAGTAAGTTCTAAACTGACTGCATTGTTGAATTTTCTCCGTATTTTATCCCAGGGCAGGTTGTGTTCATTCATGTACTGTGTGATCTCTGTGCTGTCCCTCTCACTGGAAGAAGGACATGCGTTGGCTGAAAGGCAGCTTACATTAGTGTAAAGAAAATAGACTTTTTTAATGAAGAGCAAATTTAATTCACAGCCAATGAAAAACATTAGGAATTATCAAATTGCCATACATTCCCTATCCCTGTTATTTTAATGTGGAAACTTATGCAGTAGACACACAATCCCTCTACTGCTACCTGTTTGACTTGAAACATCTGGAATTCCTTGAGTATTTGATTATCAAGTTCATTCCAGGTTTGCCAAGAGGCTGGATATCATGTCAGCTCTGAAAAAGACTCAGAACTTCCCAAGTTAAGTAATCCAAAATCCAGCAGTCTTTGTAGCTTTGCAGTAATAACTCAATCTTTAAATTATTCCACAAAGTCATCGTTACACAGTAGTAATGAGATGAGATGAAAATAGAAGTCTGATACCAACTTGAATTCACTACTTTTTTCAAATATTTTAAAAATCTTGCTGCTAAGAATAATTTTTCTTAGCAGACATGAGTAGGTGTTTTTATTACCTCCTGAGGCAATATCCTGACTAAATTCTTATAATGTTTTATTTATTAAAGTTGGAAATTTGGCATATTATGGCCAGCTAGAAAGACTGATATAGTTCTTGCAGCTCTGAGTGTAAGTTGTCATTAGTCATCCTATAATTTAAAGTCAATGGGAAATCTTTTTAATAAAGAAGAATGTCATTTCTAATAAAGTAATCCTATGTACCTTGTGTTGGTGACTGCTGCCTCAGTTAAAGTATCTTCTTGTTGTTGTTTTTGATTTATTCAATCTCCACTTAAGAGATTTGGATTATTTTTCTCTTTGCTTCAAATTTACAAATCTTCACCAGGTCAGAAAAGCACAGAGTGATATGAAATACGAGCTACACAAACTGTGTCTTTAATTTCATTGGTAGTATGTACACTTTGTGTAGGTAGTTCAAGGTCTTTTGACTGTTTATGTAAAATGTTTGTAGGGAGTTTACAGCTACTAGTAGAATTCTTTTTGCATGTTGTTTGAATAAATATTCCCTAGGGCAAAAGGTATCATGATAAAATTATATTTTTACAGTGCAAAGTATATTTCAAGGACACTCAAATAAAACTATACATTTTTGATAAACATAAAAGACTTTTCATTGATATAGGATCAAGTGAATACATACCTGAGAAGAGAGTGTTTGGTTTAATTTCATTTGTTATTTGACCCTGTCCAATTAAAACCATATTTTTATTCAGGGCATTTATTCATAGAAGTGCTGAAAAGAAACATAGAAATTTGGAGAACTGCATAGAAGAAAAGAATCAGCTTAATATAAAGACCCGACTGATTAAATCTCCTGGCCTGAGCTTCTGTTATGAAGACATTTTTCTGTATTGCTATTTAGACCCAAGCCTCAATAACAAAAAACCAGCTTTTTGTTGTTGTTGTTGTTGTAAAAAAAAAAAAAAAAAGAATTGCTCTTCCTTACCAAACACAATATATCTATTTTCATTATAAATTACCAGTGACTGAATGTAGTGCAATCTGTACCTAAAGCCTGTTAGAAATGTTAGACATCAAGAAACTGATGAAGCTCATAAGCCACACACAATTAACACAGCTTTTCATGTCTGATAGCCCAAATGTGAGCCAAACCAACTCCTTATTCAAAATTCATGATTAAATAATGAATAAATAAAAAGTTGTTCAGCTGCCTAATTAAAGCAGGAGAAATAACAGAAAATTAAGAAATTACATTTTTGCTATAGCGCTATACTACACAAGATGTGTAGTACACATCTTGGTGAGAAGTAGCATATGTCATTGCTGTGTAAGCCTTCAGTAATGCTGCAGGTTTTAATTATGATTGAATGAGTTGACTTAGATCTCCTTCACACACATTAAGTTGTAATGGATTCTGCCTATATACGAAAACTGCTAGCTCACTTTGGCCTTTGGTCCTTGAATATTGTGGGGTTTGTTCCAATTATTAAAACCTCTTTCAGATAGCCTTACAGATGCAAGCTTAGCACAGCTCATTCTGCATTCCTATCCCTCAGGCAAGGGTTCCTACCTCTTCTTGTGAGGCTTCTGTCCCTCTTCTTGTGAGGCTTCTGTCCCTATATTCACTTCAGCTCAGAAGACAGAAGATTAAATTGCATTATCACTGAACCCTAATAAATTTCCAGTAATAAAATCCCAAATCTTCAGTTTGCTTTAGAAATCCCACTTAAAATAATTCATCTTTTCCTAGTTTAAATTCTCCTTCTTGCTAGACTCCACAGAACCTCTAGAACTCACATTTTCAAAGATCTGTTTGAAAGTCTTGAGCAACTTGATGTAACATTTAAAGTTAGTCATGCTCTGATGGGCAGTTGAACTCCATGACATACACAGGTCACTTCTAGCCTAAATTGTTACTATGATTCTGCAACTTTTCCTGAAATTAATTAGGGATTGATTTTGAGGAGTAAAACCATAAATTTAGAAACAAACATTGTGGTCATCCATATCTAAAAAAACCCATCCCTTTTCTCCTAGGCACCACCTATGTTATTCCTGTTGTTGTGCCTGAGAAAGGGCCCACATGTGTCAGAAAGGCATTTCCACGTGATCTTTTATTGCATCACATGCAGTGGAATGTAAGGGATAAAATTTCATGGTCAATTCTGATGATTTTTAACACAGTTTTTGCTTCTGCAGTACAACCTTATGAGGAAAAAATATATTTTTTTCTACCATGATGGACATGGGTGTTACTTTTTAGGCCAAGTGGTGATGCATCAGACTGAAGGTCAGGTTTTTAAATTCTAACCACAGATTTTCTACTTATTACTCTTTGGATCTCTGTGGCCTTAGCAATCCTTCTTATGAACTAGGTTCTCATAATGATACTTCTAGTGATAACTGTTTTTCATTTGCTGTGCATATAAATTAATGGATGAGAGGCAGTGGGCACATAATGAACCATAGAAATTCCTCTGTAATGCTAAAAAATCCCTCCTCCACTGTGAGGCTGGCTGAACATTGGAACAGTTTGCCAAAGAGACTCTAGTGTCCTTGGAGCTATTAAAAACCCAGCTGAATCTACCTGTTCCAGCTGACCTGACATGAGCAGGGGAGTTGGACTAGATGATCTCCAGAGGTCCCTTCCAACCCCAGCTGTTCTGTGGTTCACAAGAACACTTCACACAGTAATTGGAGTAAAAAGCTAGATCTCTAAAAAAACCTGTATCTTACTGACACTTCCATAGTCTGACACAGAAATAAAAAATAAAAAATAAAAGATTGGAGATGATGAAAGTTGGGTACAGCAGGTAGAAATTAAACCGACATATACAGGTTACAAAATCTTTTGTCTACCTTTGAAACAACTGGACGACTTCATGAGTTCTGAGTCAAGATTCTTTTTTAAATCGTTTGAGGATTTAGTATTTGCTGTGCTTCTTTCTAGCAATTTAGGAGTTTAAATTAGATAAATTCTAAAGCTCTTGAATGAATGTCAAAACCTGCCTTATCTAGCTGCTAGGGCAGAGGTAACTTTAAAATGAATAATTGATCTGAAAGGGTGAAACTTCTCATTTTATTTTCACTTAACTTTGGTCTGTTTTGTAGGGAGTTAGAGAACTAGCTGAGATATAGAAATCTGTGACCAATATACAGAGAGTCTTTATCCTCTTTACTACAACTGAGTCCTGTCTTCTCCAAATTGCAAAGGCCAGTATCCTTGGTGGAGACAACATTTAATTCAATTTATTCTTAACTTCAGCTCCATTAACTTTTTCCTCATTTCCGTATATCTATTGGTAAAGAGAATGTCTTTGGGTAAGGATGAGCAACAATGGATATGTTGGGATAGAAGAAAAAAAGGGGAGATAAATGATAAATTAGAGAAACAGATGAGTTAAAAAGCCCTACAGAGAGACACCACATAGGGAAGAGATAGCATCAGTAATACAAAAGAGAAAGAGGAAACAAATTGTTGATAAATTGGCCGAGGAACTGGTGTCTGTTGTTTGCTGAGAATGTATAAAGAGAATTCATTAACGTTCCCGTTATCTTGCTTTCTTACTTTTGTCATGACTATCCTATATAGAAATGCAACAATAATATGTAGCAGGACTGTCTGTTGGGATTGTACCACAGCTAAGCCATATTTTATTCCCTGACATAGGGAAAACTCTGCAAAGAGAATGTGGGCTGAATTTTCTTGCTATGTCTTTAAGAAAGTGACACCAGAAAATTCATGGAAGATGCAGGTTTGACAAGTCAAGTATTATATTGAGGGTTATCTAAAGAAACAGGACATTACATAGTGATTCCATGTAAAATCTTATGTAATCTGTGTGGTTGTGGTGTTATGTGAGAATTGTGACTTTAAAAAGAATGTCAAAATAAAACTTAAATTGGATTGAGATATTATACATAAACACACTGCTATTTTAGCCCTGGAAATTAGTTGGGTAACATGGCACAAAGAGGTTCCATAATTCTGGGCAAAACATGTACCTTTTTTTGTGGTTTAAATTTTAGGTTAATAGCAAATTTTGCTGTATCCTAGAGTTGTGTGTGTTCTATAAATTAACCTCCAATTAGTTTTGGCTTCATATGGTTTAATACATTCTGACCGTTCTGAATATTCTTTTTCTGGCATGTTTTCAGATCAAAGAATTGGCTGTATAAATGCAGGCTCATTGGGTTCCTGCAGAAGGAGTTTTTTGAAAATCGATATGTTCTGAACATTTTTCTTTTCTTGCTGTTCTGTGAATTTTCAGATGTCATAAGACAGATTGCCTTCTAACTGTAAACATGACCGGGCATCCCATATTCTGGTTCACTATCCCAAAGAATTCATTATCCAAAAATCTATCTCTCTTTCTTTAGTAACATTGAATTGAAGAACCCCAAACAGACATAATATCTTCTAAAGACTTCTAAGAGTGCATAGGAATATATGCCATTGACAACTTATTTATTTTAAGTAGTGCTTTTGTGACCTGTCTATGTCAATGTAAGGAAAGAGGCAATTGTAATATGTTCTTAGATTAATGTGGGTAAAATGGGTGTGTGTGTATGTTTTTGGTTTTTTTTTTTTTTTTTTTTCAAAAAAACTAGTGATATTATTTGAATTATAACATTAGATCTTTTAAGAAAAAATTTAAAATAAAGTACAGTTTTGAAATAATGTCCTATAGGACACTGTCCTGAAAGCATATGTAAGAAATATAAGACGTTTCATACAAATAAAGCCAGAATTTCTCATATTTGATGTAACTGAATAGCCCACTCTTTTTCATATTACTTTTCATATTACTTATAAAAAAGAATTGTGTTGTAGGATAGGATATTCGCAAGCTGTCTAAATTTTTTGCAAAAACTTTTCACTGAGATTTACTTTTTTTTTTTTTTAATCTTAAATACAGCTCTGTGTGTTTTAGTGATGGAGACAGACATGCGTCTCCAAAGGCTTGCAGTGCATAATTCTCAAGTTAGACTGTCTCTTTCTGTTGAATATTTAGAGTTGAGGTGTTTCTATACAACAAAAAGTCCATTTAGTCTCTGCTTATACTAGTAAAAAAGTAGCTTAGGTTGACATATGGGAGGGGTCAGATTTGGCATTTGGTCCCTTATTGTCTTTACCCGATATTTTACCTGATGTGATAGAAGAAGCAATATCCTGGAGTAACCCAGAAGTTTTTACTGATGAGCTTTCACCCTGTTATTTTGCTTCTTGGAAGATATTTAATAGGGAGAAAGAAAAAAAAAAAAAAAGAAAAAAAAGTGGGGAAAAAAAGCAAGCAAAATTATCCTTTTGGAAAACTATGACTTGGATTTCATCCAAAAGCCAGTTTTGTGGATTTGAAATTGGCAAACTAAGTCACTAAAGGCTTGATCTTATTACTACCTAACTAATGTAAATCGCCTAATCTAATGTGTGAAACAGTTGTCGCCAGCGTGTCATACATCATTATTGAGAGCTTAAGTTGAGGAAAACCTTCTGCCTCTGTCAGCAATTCATTTACACATCTGAGAATTTCAAATAAAATAAAGAGTTGTTAAATGAAAATGTAAAGATTTGGCAAGGATATGACAGTCCAAATTGCTTGAGCTGTTAGTCTTGGTTAAGAGCTAAATAAATCTCAAAGGTGAAAGAGAAAATGTTCTTTCTTTCCTTCTTTCTTTCTTTCTTTCTTTCTTTCTTTCTTTCTTTCTTTCTTTCTTTCTTTCTTTCTTTCTTTCTTTCTTTCTTTCTTTCTTTCTTTCTTTC
>PTEX01000060.1:3423306-3470435 GCA_003342815.1 Eudromia elegans | reverse complement strand
CTTTCTCTTTCTCTTTCTCTTTTTTCTCTTTCTCTCTTTCTCTCTCTCTTTCTCTTTCTCTTTCTCTTTCTCTTTCTCTTTCTCTTTCTCTTTCTCTTTCTCTTTCTCTTTCTCTTTCTCTTTCTCTCTTTCTCTCTCTTCCTTCCTTCCTTCCTCCCTCCCTCCCTCTCTTCTTTCCTCCCTCCCTCCCTCCCTCCCTCCCTCCCTCCCTTCTTTCCTCCCTTCTTTCCTCCCTTCTTTCCTCCCTTCTTTCCTTCTTTCTTTCTTTAGAAAAAAACTACCTAAATGTATCTTTTGACCAAGAGTCTGATCCATGGTTTCACTAGCAACAGTATTTCTCCTTTCCAGGCTTTTTGTGAGTTGCTAAGAACAGAATGATCTTGCTTGTACACAAAACAGCTAGCCGTTTATCATATGGAAAACTATAAATATACAAGGTGCTATAAGTATTTAACATGCCTAGGTTGTCTGTAGGACTTACAACCAAACTCATAATTTGGAGGAGTAACTAAAGAACAAAGTGGATTCATAAAGATGGAGCAGCTTTTCTTTTTGGTCATATATGTGCTTTTGTATTTCTTAGATTTATTTTTTCTTTTTTTTTCCCTTAATGTAAGAGAATATGGCTGCTTTTATGACTGTAGGGAGAAACATAAAGAGACAGCATTGAGAGTGAGTTACCTATTACGCCATTATATTTAAGTATTTAAGTGCCTGCAGACTCTGTGGATGCTGTGATCCCCTAAATGTCAAATCAAATGTCCCTGGGGAAGGCAGAACAAAAGATGACGATGACTGTTTAAAAATGAAAAACCATTTGTAGGACACATGTTATGAAGACTGCATCTCAATCCTCTCATAATTCATCTTGAAAAAAAGCAGAGAATATTAGACTTTAAATTAGGTGTGTCTCACCCTCTTGAAAGGGAATCCAGCTCTAATTCAGTTTAATGTTTTGTATCTCCAATTTTAAATTTAGATGTGCCAGGTGTCAGATGTGTATGGAGGTGCGAGAAGATTCCAGAGTTTAAAGGCCATATTTTTGTGGGCTCTTAGGTGTTCAATGTGAAGGAACTTTAAGTAGTTCAGACATTTATTGGTTAGAGTCATCACAAATTTTACAAGTGGTACTAAACTGGATTGAGTGGAATGTATGAATTCTTCACTTTAACCTAGTCATCACTGGCACAAAGCTTACAGATTTCATACTGTCCTATGCAGAGATAGACTAAGACTGTTCAGCTGATGGCTACTTCTAGTCTGATCATTTGAATATGATGACATTGTTCCAAAAGTCTTTGGAGAACTGTACTGAGTTCAGTATTTATCTAGCAAGCACTTGGTCTCTTACCTTGGTTCTCAACATATTGTCTTGGAGGACACCATATGTATGTGCCAGCGCCCAAGAGGAGTGAAATCCTAGTGTGTGGCAGGGATTTATAAGAGTCTGTGTGACCACTAAGCAATAGCGAGCTGGGTCCCATCACCCTCTGCCAACAGAGACAAATTGGCAGCTTCTTCTGCCCACCTCTGTATCTCACCCTGTTAGCTTGAGCACAGCAGAATTGCCGAGTTATTTTAGCACTACCAGTGCTCAGCTTGGCAAACAAGATATCTCTTTCAACCTGGCAATGTGATCAAGCAGAGCTGAGAGAAGGTATGTTGTGAAAGATGGGTTTCACCACAAATCAATACTGATTCTGAAATCAAATTATATGCTGAAGCGGAACGTGAACCAGAATAAACCACTTCTAGTTTTCACGAAGCAAACATGTACAGTGACTGATAATGAAAATTGGTCTAATAATTTCAAAAGCATGCATACCAACTATGTTATCCCATGTCATAGCTGCTGAAACATGTTGAATGAATGGAACTTTAATTGGACGTTCTCAGCAAAATCTTGTTAAATAAGTTATGTTTTCAGATTCACACTATTTACTTCATTTCACTGCCCCATGGCATATTTGATATTTTCATCTTTCTCATAAATTCTACTTTAAGTTTTGATGAAAATTGTAACTTACTGAATTATACTGGTTGCTCATCTGTCACACCAGCAATTCTTTTATTTGTTACATTGGTGTGTTCCTGCTTTTGCTCAGTTTGGAATACTGTAGTTAAAATAACAATGGACATCGATTGTGGCAGCCTTCTGATTAAAACTGGTGGCAAAATGTTACTATTCACCTTTCTGCTTACTTAGTCAAGTGCTATCATTCATCATAAATACTAGTATGTACAAGTTTTTTTTTTTATGGTCAGCTGAATAGCTGTAACAAAGTTAAGTTTTGCACAGATTATAGCTTTGCAGATACCCGGTTGATTGAGTATTCTTTTATTGATATATTCTTACATTGATATTCATATATTCTTCAGTGCCTAGGAATATGCTATAAAATACAGGAGGGAACAGTGTGACGGTGTCTGGATTTGACACAGGAGTAACACATGCGTTAATATCCACTGAAATGTTCAAAGAGCAATACTCATCGTAGGGTCTACATTGACAAGATATCAAAGCACTCTTCAGTGCATTATAGGCAGTTAATTGGTGATTTCTGCTTGGTGTTTGTGTCATTTTGTCCTTTGAGTAAGATTTTGATTAACTATAAAATCTCATCCGGAGTTTTTAACACTGAGAAGTTGTTCAGAATGCCTAGCTGTATTTTCTGAATGCTCTCTGCTCGTCATAAGGGAGTTCAAAAAAAACACAAGCTAAATATTCCTCAAGGGCTAAGTCAATTAAAATATGACTGATTTGCTGCTCTTCTATATATTGGGGGAACTTATGCAGAAGAGTTATTTAATATTAATCTTAGGGAGAATTCAAGATTAAATTAATGATATAGCTTCTTAGTCTTGTGCCATACTAATTTATATGCTGTATCTAAAGCTCCCCCTTCCAAGTTGTGGGAATAAGGTTTTTGCACTTTTCAGATTTTTTTTTTTTTTATCATGATAGAACTTTATTAACAGCAACTTACATTCAGCCTTTTGTCTATCTAGGGCATTGGTCACCTTTGGGTACGATCCAGGATTCCCCTTTCAGTGCCACTAGCAGAAAACCTGGGGCTTTTTAAAACCAGTAGCCCAGGCTAGGAAATAATGGTGGGAAATAACAAAACAGAATTTTCTGGTTGTTTAATATGGTTCCTATACAATAATTGCATGGATGATAAACAGTTCAGATATTGAGTCTGAACCCTGATAATTTCTGTGGATTTTGACAAAATTTCTTCTCATTTGACATGAACTCTGTATTCCTGTGATGCTATTGAAATGATCGTTCAGCTATAGGACAGGCTTTATATTAGGGGAAACTTTCTTGATGTGCTAGGCATAGAGAAGGGACATGATCTTCTCAAAGTGAAAAGAAAAAATGTTACAAGCAGCTGGAAAAGTGCTGAATAGAGTAGAAATAGAAATCAACCTTACCTGCAGAAGTTTTCATAGAATCATAGAATCATAGAATGGCTAGGGTTGGAAGGGACCTGTAGAGGTCATCTAGTCCAACCCCCCTGCACACGCAGGGTCCCCTAGAGCATGTGGCACAGGGTGATGTCCAGGCGGGTTTTGAAGATCTCCAGAGAAGGAGACTCCACCACCTCTCTGGGCAGCCTGTTCCAGTGCTCTGTCACCCTCACCGTTAAGAAATTCTTCCTCAAGTTCCTGTGGAACTTTTGGTGCCTCAATTTTTGGCCATTTCCTCTAGTTCTATCACTGGCCACCACTGAGAAGAGGCCAGCCCCCTCCTCCTCACTCCCTGTCTTGAGATATTTATATACATTGATCTGGTCCCCTCTCAGTCTTCTCTTCTCCAGGCTGAAGAGGCCCAGCTCTCTCAGCCTTTGCTCATAGGGCAGATGTTCCAGACCCCTAATCATCTTTGTGGCCCTGCGCTGGACTCTCTCTAGCAGCTCCACGTCCCTCCTGCACTGGGGAGCCCAGAACTGCACACAGTACTCGAGGTGCGGCCTCACCAGGGCTGAGTAGAGGGGCAGAATCACCTCCCTCGACCTGCTGGAGACGCTCTGCTTAATGCACCCCAAGATCCCATTGGCCTTCTTGGCCACGAGGGCACACTGCTGCCTCATGGTCAACTTGTCGTCCACCATGACGCCCAGGTCCCTCTCTGCGGGGCTGCTCTCCAGGAGGTTGGTCCCCAGCCTGTAGGCATGTCTAGGGTTATTCCTGCCCAGGTGCAGGACCCTGCACTTGCCCTTGTTGAACTTCATGAGGTTACTCGCCGCCCAGCTGTCCAGTCTGTCCAGGTCCCTCTGGATGGCAGCGCAGCCCTCAGGGCTGTCAGCTATTCCTCCCAGCTTGGTATCATCAGCAAACTTGCTGAGGGAGCACTCCATCCCTTCATCTAGGTCGTTAATGAATAAATTGAACAGGACCGGACCAAGGACTGACCCCTGGGGGACACCACTATCCACAGGCCTCCAGCTGGACTCGGCACCGCTGATTACTACTCTCTGGGCCCTGTCATTTAGCCAGTTCCTAATCCACCTCACTGTCCACTCATCTAACCCACTCTTCTGGAGCTTGCCCAGGAGGATGCCGTGAGGGACGGTGTCAAAAGCCTTACTGAAGTCCAGATAGATCACATCCACCGCTCTGCCCTCATCTATCCATCTAGTCACCCCATCGTAGAAGGCTATCAGGTTAGTCAAGCATGATCTCCCCTTGGTGAACCCATGAACCCAGTTTTTGGTTAAACTGGATATAATGCATTACATATAATTATAGCTGGGAAAATGTATTCCTTCATATCTGTTTGCTTTTGCTCATGTCAGACATTATCCCGATAGTATACTGATTTTTCTCTAATTGTGTCCTATGATTTTATCTGTATTCCTCACAGCTCTTATATATAGATATTTATTATATCTTATTATATATAATACGTAATAATAAGTTATATATTATATAGATAGATATATAGATAGATATTTATTTTACATAGGATATTGCAATACTTTTTTTTAGTCTTAATACTATACATTTCTCACCATTGAAACCATTTCTGATATCATAAACTTAATTTGTCCTGCTTTAATGTATTTGCTATGTCTGCTAATTTCAGATTTAATGGCCAGAGTGCCTTATAAAAGAATATTGCTTGCAAATAATGTTGCCTATTATAAATATCTTTTCTTGATCCTGCAATATGAAGGATTACAGATATAATTCATATATATATATACATATATGATAAATATGTATCCTAAGGTGTGATGCTGTAAATCAATACAATTTTCTTATACTGCCTAAGATATATAAAATTATCTGGCATACAGTTTAAATAGCAGATTAATGAGAGTCAGAGAAAAGGATTCTTAAAGACATTTAATAAACTAAGAGTAAATAGGTCCCTTTCATACAAGGAGCATCTTAGGTGTTCATTGCAGAGGGCAAGTGGTTATACTGGGCAGGGAAAGGGGTATTGAGGCTTTCTGTGGGAATGGCTTGGCTTTGAAAGCACAGGTTAGGAGCTTGGAGAGGCATGAGCCTAGAACGGTCTGCTGTCTTTGCAAACTTTACTTTTCAGTATCCACAAAAGAAATTCTTTGTATTAGTGTCTCAGGATTCCCACTAGACAATCCATATAATGAATACAGAGAGAAAAGAGTGAAAATAGAAAAACTATGAGACACATGATTCCTCTCATGCATTAACTTTTCTCATCATTTCCATTAAAATGAAGAATTTTAATATTCCTGCAAAATTCATAGATATGCCTTTTTTTCTGCCTGGCAGTCTCCTAGCACACAACAATATCTTCTATATTTTCCTTTGTCTCTGTGAGTTGATACACACTATCAGGTGATGGCATCAGCATAAGAACTGAGTATATGTAAAGTATATAAAAAAAGCACTTCTCCCACCACCGAAATGCATCCAGCAGCTATCTGAAGGAGAATCAATCAGCAATTTGAACACTCTATGTAGCTCCTAATAAGAAGTAAAAATAAGTGAAACAGACAGGAAAATCAAGTGATGAAATTTGAATTTCAAATCAGTATTACCCAAGACACTGGGATCAAAACTCCTACCTTTTCACAAAATGCTATTGACTTTTTTTTTTTCAGCAAAGACTGTGTCCAGAATCGTGATGCTCTCCTTGCACTGGAGTCATTAGGCAGCAGATCAGCACTGACCAGAGGGAAGGCTTCCACCTACTGAACAGGAGTCACCATCATCTGCATTCCCACAGCTATTCTTGGGGATCTTTTTCCTTTCATGATCACCCCTCTGTAGCTGGGAGATGCATCAAAGAAGAGTTCTGTTATTCAAAGATGCTGTTTTACACAGCCCAGCTGCATTGATGGTAGTCTGCTTTCTGTAGGAACACTGAGAAATTAATGCTGAAATCCCAGGCCATCCTTCTAGCTGTTCTCCTGGCAGCTTTGCTGGGACTGCAATGGATCTTCTTGACATTTCCCAGCACTCTGGGCTGTACAGCCACTAGTACAGTAGCTCCAAATCAGAGAATTCTAGATCTGAATAGTTCTGCTTACTTAGGCCAAGCTGTGATGGGTCTAATAAGTCTTTTCTGGTGCAAATGTATGGAGGATCTCCAAGGTAATGCCACTAGAGAGGTCTGGCAGGGTGCAGCTGAGGTCTGGCAAGCTGAGACTTCTGCATCACAGTTAGCAAGTGTTGCTGAAGCTCAACTAAATCAGAGTGGGACCAATGAGATGGCATTACACACATACCTGGGCAAGAGGACTGGACAGCCCTGTTGACTATCACATGAGTTTCATGCTGGAGCATACTGAAATGTATAAGCACATTAAGAATATGTTTCATGTCTGGAATGACTCATTTGAGTTTGATTTTTAGATAGAGCAGCATGGCTAAATTCTAGAGCAACACCCTAAAAAGCACTCTTTAATGTATAATGAAACCAAAGGGACTCCTATGTAGTTAAAATAAAGATATTGCCAGCCAAACACTGTGAATGATTAAGGCTTGGTTGCAGCTTTTAAAAACAGATAAAGGTCAGCCCAAGAAATCAGAATAAATGCAGACAACATGATTCCTGGAATGATTTCTAAAGCTGAATTGCTTCAAAATCAAAATGACTGGAATCCATAGGCACTTTGTGGATGCCTGAAATTCATATGTAAATGTCTCTGGCAGATGGTCCAGACCTGTGTTCTCTCCAGTATGCAGCCTCCAGCCCCCCGGACAGTGTTTCCCATGGATTAGGACTCCTTTGGCTCTGAGTAGGTTATTGGGAGTCCGCTGCCTGTCCCTCTGTGCACCTTTGCATCCTTTCATCACATATCCTAATGCTTGTATCCATCCCTATTCTTCATTGCAGGTCTTCATTCTGCTTTATACTCTTGGCATTTTGGCTTATGCTGTTAAATTCTGGTTCATCAGAGAGTCTTTTTATAAAGGACTTTTGAAAATTCCTTTGGAAAGGAAAGGGATGTGTTCATATGTAAATTCAGTGACTTAGCGTCACTAGGTTTTTTGCCAGAAGAAAAGCATAGTCTTTACACATGTCCTTGTCTCAGTTTGATTCTCCATCCATAAATGCACACGAAATATGATTTAGAGAGCATAAGACCAGGAAGGCTTATATGAAGACTCTTTCCTTAAGAGAGAAATAGACACTTTTAGGGTGTAACTTATCTGAATAGGCATCTAAAGTTTTCTATTTCTCTCTGTTATGTTTCCTTAAGCCAAAAACCTACCCTGGACTAAAGTGCTCTTGTATTTCATGCAAGTATATTTCTCAGAAAGCTATTCAGTCCTGAAGGTATTAGGCAATAGAGAACCCATCACCTCGGCAGTGTGTTTCAATGGTTGCTTGCCTCTGCTATTAAAGCATGCCGTGTTTCCAGTACAAAGCTGTCTGGCATTAGTTTATGGCCTGTGGTTCCTGTTATGGCTTTTCTTTTCTACTATATTAAATCCTACATTCAAGTTGCTGCTCAATAATCAGATTGAAAATTACATGTCTTGGGATTTTCCTGGAAGAAAGCTTATTTTTTTCCTTTCTTTTTTCCTTCCTTTTTTTTTTTTTTTTTTCTGCCTTTGAATCATTTCTTTCTTTTCTTTCCTTAGGTCTCTTGCTTTACAACATCCTTATTAAAATGTAGACACTTGAATTTTACTCAGTATTCCTGCATTAATGTTACAGTACTCTGTACTGAAATAAAATCAAGTCCTGATTGTCCTTTCCTACTCTTTGGATCTCTTGCTATTCAAATGTGTATCTTCAGCTTAAGTGTCTTCTTCCTTCCTTCCTTTCTTCCTTTCTTCCTTTCTTCCTTTCTTCCTTTCTCTCTCTCTTTCTCTCCTTTCTCTCTTTCCCTCTCTTTCTCTCTCTCTTTCTCTTTCTCTTTCTTTCTTTTTTTTTTCCCACTACAAGCCCTCTATCCTTTCTACCATTTCCCAGGATCCCATCCCTCTTTTTGTACACCTTCCTTATTATCTTTACTCCTAAACGTATAAACTCCTTATGTTAAAAACATGTTGAGTAGGCGTAATTTCATCTGCACCATGAGGTCGCTTGTGCTTTCTCTATGATCAGCAGAGAGAAACAGACACTTTTAGGGTGTTGCTTGTCCAATCTATCATAGGCACCTGAAAGCACCTGCTTCTCTCTGACTGTAGAAAGAATGTAAAATGACCAGCTCAGATCCCCACCAAGCAGGCAGTTGTGTTTGGGCAGATGAATCCCATCCCTCTTGGGTGAATGAACCTAAGCAGCTCCCTATCATGCCCTGCCTTTGTTATTTCTCAACTGTGCCCTTCCTTCTGTCATCCAAAATTTTCATTAGAGGAAGCTCTTACGCACTTCAAGCTATTTAGTGAAATGGTTCAGTAGCTCAGGACGTGCGTCTGTAGCTGCAAGGCTACATTAGAAACATTCCCATGCAAATCATGTTGCTCCACTCTTGACTGCTTTTTAGATATATCATCTAAGTGGTTCCTTGCCTGATAAATCTATGCTTTAATGCCATTTAATAGTGCTAATTTTTCCATGTGGTTCCCATGTAATGGCTTTTCAGCAGTGTAAATGTTTTATATTTGACAGTTATCATTGTCAGCCAAATTGGTACACTCATCACAGGATGATATAAAGTTTAGCAAGACCCATTTTCCATAAAAACTAGAGCAAGCACATAGTAATATCATAATTTCTATTGAACTGGAAATCTTTGTTTTCTGATGATGTTCCTTTTCTAACTTTCTGAAGGAAATCTACATCTCATAATATACTTTTTATGAACCCTCATATGCTTACAGTGCAGTTTTATATATTCCATTATAAAATTCCTAATAGATTAACCTGAATATCACTTACAGCCATACCTTAGGATTTAAAATTAGAATGAGCATATTTTATTAGTTGCTGGTTGCTGAATATAAGACCATATAAGAAAATTTCATATATATAAAATTTCTGTATATTTTTTTGTTATGGATAAAACAAATCTTACAGGTTTAGTAGTATATATGTATAAAGCAGCATAAAGATTTAAAAGTGAAACTTTTTTTTTTTCATTTGTAAGACTGAATAATCATCCACTATATTTTCTTAACATCATGGACTGTTTCAGTTATTCAGATCATTTTTTTCATTTTCAATTTGTGAATTGGCTTTGAGCTGGAAAGCTATGCAGACCTGATTTCAAATTTACTTTATTTTTGTAAAAAGATTAAATATGCATATTTAATTGCTTACTGTGCAGTAGTCTCACTGCACATTTTCTCCTGCTGCATGACATTTTAGTGGCTATTACAGAATTTTAAAAGCCAATAAATATATTACTGTTATATTATGAATAGAAGCAAATTAATGCCTTAATGGACAGTCCTTGATCTGTTTCTCAGATACAGACTTTTGGGTTTTATTCCTTCTTTTGGACGTGGACCTTATCAGCCATTTCTTAGAAGTGCTTTACAGGGCATGACACAACTAGGGCTTCCATATTCAAGATGGGCATATAATATATATATATGTTCTGTTTCCCTATGGAAATTTTACAATTATTTTATTTTTGCATATCATAAAACCTCAAAATTGCTCAGATTCAAAGGGCCTGCAGGAGGTCTCTGTGCCAACCTCCCGCTCAGAGCAGACCAGGTCTCAGGGCCTTATGCAGCTGGATCTTCTTGGTAACCCCTGCACAAGCATCTACCCCTAAAAGATCCCCTGCGCCTGCTTGCACTGTTCAGGACACAAGCACACTCGTTTCTGCACTTTGCAGAGCACCTCCTTCAAACTTCTTTTATTGGAATGAGTTTCACATACTTTTCCCCCCCGACTTGTGCCACAGAACAGTTATTTTTATTGCTTTTGATTTTATTAAGTCAAATTATGTGTCCTCAGGACCTACCATATTTTAAGCGAGACATTTTTTTCCGGTCCTAAGTTTTATTACTCATCTTTTCACACAGTGCCTAGTCATCGTGCTCTGTTGTTCTAAACATCTTTCTGCCTAAATAAGCTTAATAGCTTTCGGCAGTGAAATGTTAATTAGCCTTGCAATAATTGACCTTTGGGCCTACAAAGTGGAAGTAGGTGCATATATGTAAATTAAGCCGTGTAAATGAGCAGAATGCCAGTAGCATTTGACATTTACTATACACCCTCTGTGTCTCTTAAACGTGTTTTGGTCTAATAAAGCAGTTGTTTTATTTAGGCTCACTTGAAGTAATATATTCAAAACACAAGTCCTTTTTTTCTTTAATTAGGATGAATATATTAAAACTCAAAAGTCAGATCCTGGTTCTTGATAGTATCTTGAAATTTCAAGTTAGTAGCTTGAAATATTCCTTAATATTCTTTAAATGTGGATATTTTATCACTCTCCTATAGCAATGGTTACCTTTGTATTTTTATTGTAGATTCCAAATTATTTTCTGGGTTTTGTTTGTTTGTTTTTTCCTGAATGCCAATGCTAATGCAAATACCTGATGATCTCAGAAACTCTATTTTCATTTTAAATCAGAATTTCTATTCATTATCATTACAAGAAGACCTGAAAGCTTGAAAAAAAAATCAAGGATTGCAGTTTCCTTGTCGTGACTTTCTTGACATTACTGCCTTGTTACACTGTCTTTAATAAAGCTAGTAGATGCTCCAATTTTAATATTTGTTACCAAAAACATGATTTTCTGGCACTTTCTCCCGAATTTTAGACTCGCTGCACTATTTAAGCTACATAAGATGGCTTGTATAAGGTAATTCAGATGGCAGTGAATATAAAGATGGGATTCTTGGTATTGAGCTGTTTTCATTCTCTGCTTTTTTTAATAATGAAGGGAACATTCATTATTGTGCTAGCAGGAAGCTAGTGTTCTTCCCTGTATCATGGGCAATGTTGGCTTCTGGAGCTATGCAAACAACTAGACCTTGTGCAAGCCTTCTTGCTGAGCTCTTGTGGACGTGCTCTATAAAACTCTCCAGCATTACTGTGATGCCACCTTTGTGCCAAGGGATTCTAATAGTTTGGGGATTTATTCCACCATGGAAGAGATTGGTATAGGATAGAGACAAATCTATAAATTTGTTAAATTAATTCATCTAAAACATGAGGCTGTATCCTGTGCAGATATAGTATTGATTGGCAATTACATGTTGTCTGCACCAAGGAATTAGCCTTTGTCTTGTGGGGAAGATGAGACTCTGCTGCAGTGAAGGGATTTCTGGTTCTTTGTAGCGTCCCTTTCTGATGAGATTTCTCTAGCCCAGCTCGGGCGGCCTTGTTTCAGGTTGCAGCTCTGTGGCTATATTAAGGCGCTTCCATCCTTCATTTCTGTTAGTACCTCTTATTTCTGCTGTTGAAGTGGTTTGCATTTCCCCAGAAGTCAGCGAGTGCTGACTGCTGTGCTGGTCACTGAACTCCAGAGCTCAGCAATGTTCATAAGAATTAGCATCACCTGAGCTGCACTCTTTTTAGAAAAGTCTCTAACAGACCTGTAGACTACGCTCGATGAACACAGAAGGGAACGTACAAAGGCCCACAACACAGGTGACATAAGTTCCTAGTTTTAGCAATGCTTTTATTTCTGCTCTACATCATGTACACGAACCTGACTTTCAGTCATCTACCAGTTGAGGGGAATGCTGCAGCTGCTTTACAAATATTTGACTTGCCATTCTTTCTCTGAGGAGATTTTGGCTGCCTTGAGAAGCAGTGGTGCGTGCTCATTCATTTGCTCGTGTTTCGAGATGGTATTCACTAACTGTTAAAAAGAAATCCAAAACTTTATTCACAAAAACAATTCTTTGTGCAGGAGCCTGTCTGGTTTTTCTGCTTCTTGGTTTTACATTTACCTAGCAGAATACAATGTATGCAAATGATCTGTCATTGTTTCCTAATTTTGTCAGAAAAAATATGCATGCCGCTATTTCCAGTGACTCAGAACAATGCCCTAAGGAATGAGATTTATATTTGTTCATCTGTAACTTTAGTCTATCATAAAATATTACAAATATCTTGCTATGCTATAGAGATATGATTACTACTAGTAGAAGCATATCTTTAAAGGATATAGACCCAATAAATGAAAGCTCAGGATGTTTTCTGAGAACAGTGATGTGATTCTATTTTCTCAGGAAAAGAAGAAAAAATTAAAAAACCAAAAGTATTCAGTAGTTGCACAACTGTATGGAGAATATCATTTCTTTAAGAATCTGGTCAGCTGATGTGTTGCTGTGTATGTTATCTGCCCTCTCAATTAGGAAAACCAAGAGGCAAAGTTCAGAGACATGGAAAGTTGTCTTATCTGTGGCTACATGCATTAGCTTTATAGCTTTGTAGTGACAAATTGTCCAACAAAGAGCATGTTACCAGAGAAAGAGTTAAGTCTAATCTTTCAAACTAAGAATACAACTTTTTTTTTTTTTTTTTTCCTGAAAATCATGGAGTCATAATAATTTAAGCTGTAGAATCACAATAATTTAGGCTGAAGGGAACCTCTGAAGGTTATCAGGTCCAAAGTTGGTCTGCTTTACTTCCAACTTAGATCATGTTGTTCAGTCAATTCTTGAATACTGGATGAATGCTCCTCAGTCTCATTGGGAAACTGTTCCAGTTTTGGACCATCTTTGTGAATTTTTTAATGTATAATTGGAATTTCCCCTGTTGCAGTTTGCATCTGTTGATCCTTTGTCCTTTCTGCATTTTTGTTCAAGAATCTCTCTCTGTCTTTTCTATAACCTCCAATCAGTTAGTTTAAAGTTAAGTTCTCTGCTTCTTTTCTCCAGGCTGTATAAACCCAGCTCTCATTGTAAACTTCTATGTGCTCTAAGCCTTGTTCTTATGAACTTAATGACCTTCCAGTGGACTTGTTCCAGCGGGTCAATGTCTTTCTCGTACTGAGGAGATAAAACTTGGAATATAGTAGTAGTGGACAGATATGTTTCATCAATTCTACACAAGGAAGATTGATATAAAATAGGCTAAAATGAAAGTAGGTACCTTTAGTTATCAGTTGAGAGATTCTTAAGTAGATTATTTTGAAATATACTGCAGCATTTTCATATTAGAAATCTCCATTAGTGAAAAAAATGTAAGAAATCCTATCATTGCAGGAGACTCTTGATTATTTGTCTGATGGCAATAGATAATGTTGATCTCACTTGTTATACCTGAATCTTGAATAGTTACTTCACTTAGCATATAGGACTGCATAGATACTTCGCTGTTGTTGTACAGGCAAATAAAACATTTTGTTTATAATAGGATTTTATTATTTATACTTCTAAGCACTAAATATTTTACTTTTTGTACAGGATTTCACAAAGAGAGGGTATAAACTAATTTGCAGGGAGATCCTCTCTACTTCCATTAAATAATTTGATTTACTAGTACTATTGTAGATTTCCTGTGAAAGTCAGACATCACACTAAGCCCTAGGAAAAAATCATAAATGTCCTTGAATAATAGCTTGAATGTAACATTCTAATAATTATTTGATATCATATTGATTATCATCAGTTAATTACCAAGCAAACTTAAAGCAAATGAGATCTGCAAATTTGACTCTGAATTTACCTTAGACTTATCATGCGCAATAGGGACTTGAGAAAGCATTTGTAATATGTACTTCTAACAACTGCTTTCTTTTGAATTATCCAAAATAAGACCCTCCTGAATATTTACAATCTGCAGAAAAACAGGAATGGAATCAGCAGTGCAAGAAATGGACACTTCAAGGAAATTAGAATCTGTGCTGTGTTTTTATGTTACACTGAATATTATGCTGACTGCAAATGCAAACTGTATACGAAAACAATCAGTATTATTTCTTGCTAACAAGGTAACCAGACTGGCTCTGTGCAAATGGTGACTGCAATAAGAGTTTTCACTCTTTGACATTTTGCAAAGAGCTGCCTCACATAAAAATGAGAGTATACCCCCCTAGTTACATTTCCTTTCCTCTAGTAAACTCTTATTGAATTTTTCATCTCATTCAATATTGGACTTAGAGTTCTTGTGAATGGAGAAAGAGATTTTCGAGTATTCTAACCTGAGAAGTGTCTTTCAGGTAAAGCTCGGAAGTGATCGTATTGTGCAGATTTTCTGAAAACTCAAAGCAGCTTAAAATTAAAACCAAAAAACAACAGAAACCTCCTGCCCTCACTAAAAGATGTAACGTCAGAAGTTGCACTCAGATATTTGCACTCCAAATACATTCTTCCGAAGTGAAGATGATGATTCACTGTGTTCCTGTTAAGAGGTGCTACGTTCCTTTATTTCTTCACTGCTGAAAACTTTAGATAGCATTTAGGTAGCAAGGAGGATGGGGCTGGCCTCTTCTCAGTGGTGGCCAGTGATAGAACTAGAGGAAACAACCACAAATTGAGGCACCAAAAGTTCCACAGGAACTTGAGAAAGAATTTCTTACCAGTGAGGGTGACAGAGCACTGGAACAGGCTGCCCAGAGAGGTGGTGGAGTCTCCTTCTCTGGAGATCTTCCAAACCCGTCTGGACATCACCCTGTGCCACATGCTCTAGGAGACCCTTCATGTGCAGGGGAGTTGGACTAGATGACTTCTAGAGGTCCCTTCCAATCTTAAGCATTCTATGATTCTATGACTATCATTTCCCGCCTCCTCCCCACCACCTATTTGTCTGTGTGTCTCTGTGTCTGTGTGTGTGAAAAGACCGTAGGGATTGTTAATTTACTATTTGCAGAACTTGCTGTAACAGCTTCAAAGTCTTAGGGATGAGGAGGTGAGAAGGTCAGTGCACTTATCTGTCTAACTACTTCCTCCTTAAATCAGTAGTCATATGCAATAGCCCTTACGATGCTTTATTTCTACTGGAGACTATCAGACTCTTCTCAAACCTACCACAAAAGAGGTAATACGAGAGTGTTTTTGCCACTTCAATGAGTATGTAAGATGTTTTTCTATGTGCAGACTCCTCCAAGTCTGTGTAACACCCTGTTTTAAGGCTTTGGGTGAATTCTTTGATAAGTTGAGTGTATCTGGTTTTCCCTGAAATATCCAAGGACACGCTGAGAGATTCAGCTCAAGTGTGGGACTGATACTGTGGAAGGAAAGCTGGAAGTCAGGAACCCAATGAATCCAGTCTTTAGATCAAGATGCTGAGTCACCTCTCTCGCCACACTGGGACTGACACTGCTGGAGGTCCCTGGGCAATATATCTCCAAGGTCATTATGGTCGCAGGCCCATTAAACTGTGGGAGTTGAAGCAATCAGCAGTCACTGCGCAAGTAACTCAATTGCTAGAAGACGTACTAAATTGGCTAATTTATTAGAGCAGCAATAGCAATGAAATTTTCTTGACTATAATTTTAAGGACTGACAATTTCTCTTGGAAAGCACTTGAGAAAACGTGCGTTGAGATAAATCTGAATGATAACATTATCCATTAGGAATAAGATAAGCTTGGCAGTCACTTTTCCCATAAGTAGAAAATTCATCTGTCCCAGCTCCACTCTGGCAGCCTTTTGCAGGGACAGAGCTCTGGGTAACCACATCTTTCTCCCGTAGTACAGGAATGCTTTAATTTCCTAATACTTTATTGTTAGAAACCTTCTATTTTTCCTGAGTGTACTTTGGAAATAATGATTAGTATTTATGAAAAGAATTCATCAGCTTTCTTATTCCAAGGAACAAAGGTAATATTTCCAAGCACTAGGGAAAAGAAAAGGAAAAGGGAAAAGGGAAAAGGGAAAAGGAAAAAGGAAAAAGGAAAAAGGAAAAAGGAAAAAGGAAAAGGAAAAGGAAAAGGAAAAAGGAAAAGGAAAAGGAAAAGGAAAAGGAAAAGGAAAAGGAAAAGGAAAAGGAAAAGGAAAAGGAAAACATTTTCTACAACTTGCTGATATGGGTAGTTTTAGGATATTTGTAGAAAAGTTGGAGCTGAACTATATCCTAACTGCAGTCTAATTACTTTTTCCGCTCTCTGGCATCATTGCCAGCCATGAGTAATGTTCTTATTAAACTCAGGAAAAAAAAAAAAGCCCTAACAGATCATAATGTGTAAATATGCCTCATTAATTACCAATAAAACTTTTTTTTTCTTTTTGTCAAAATGTTGTAAATATGATCAACTGAGGGCCCAGAAACCATGCCTGGTATGTCTTGCATCCAAACTGATAGTGAGATTAGAGTTTTACACTGAGAAATAAAATGTCTATTTTCATGGTACTTATTGTGATTTTCACTTCTGTACCTAAAATAAACTTCTCCTAATGCTCCTAATCAGATTCAGTCCCTGTGGATGTCAGCTAGCCCTCTGGAGTGTTGACCACTCCACCCAGTTTGGTATCATCTGCAAACTTGCTCAGGGTGCACTCCGTGCCCTTATCCAAATCATTGATGAACAAGTTGAACAGCACTGAGCCCAGCACTGATCCCACAGAAGGGCACACCACTGGCCACAGGCCTCTAACCAGACTCAGCCTCATTTATCACAACCCTATCATGACAATTTTCCATTTCATAAAATACAACTTACCTTTCCTCAATGCCACTGAGTAAAGGAAGATAATGTACCGGTTTGAGGCTATGAATCTTTCTAGGAGGGTTGATGTGGTCAATGGGTCATACTCAACATCCTTGAGTTGTCTATAATATCCATTAAAGTGTAAATTGACTTGTTCCTAACAGTCTTGAAGAAGATGCTAACACTTTTATATATGGACTATGATAATATAGGTTAATATGTTAGCAATGAAAAAAAACCCCAAACACCTAAATCTTTGACTGAAGATGTTGTTCTACTTAATACAAAGCACACTCAGGGTATAAGGTGAACTTCAGTTCAATTTTAGTGTTATGTAACAGTAGGCATGGTGAAGATGAGAGCAACAGGTGTAATTTTATCTAAAATATCAGCGCCCCCTCTGCAAAGATACTTTTGAAGGACACTAACTCAGGTGGCCTGAATTTGCCTCTAGCGCTCCTGAAAACTTCCTGCATTAATTAGAACAAGTCATTTAGACCATCTGAGCAACTGAGGCAGTCTCCTGCTCATATGTGGTTCTTGCTGCCTTGTGTATCCTTATCACCTGCGTGATTCTTGTCCTAATTCCTCAGCCCACAGCTGCTCCAAGTCCTTTTTGCAACAGAGATTTATTCCTAGCAAGATCATCTGGGTAGAAGATGAAAGCCAGTGAAGGACTTGTGGTCACCTGCAACCTGAAAACAGAGCAGAGGAACCAGGCTCTGCATCCAGGCTTTTAAAAGTGCAGGGCACAGTGTTACAGTTTGTCTCATCTATTTAAATTCAATTCTGCAGGAATAAATGACCCTGCTTCTTTATTCCTCTCTTGCTCTCACTATCTCTCTTTTCTGCGGCCCTACCATAATAGACCCGAATTTGCCTGGGCCCTATGGGTGGTAACTAAGATGAGAAAGAAAAGATTGTGGTTATTCTATTGTGGAAGAGGTTTTGCTGAAGACATTTAAAATGCTTCAGAATAAAACTTTTTTTTCAGACTAGCTTGTTTCAGACCGTGTTTAGAATTTTTAAGGTGTTTTGTAATGCCCTGTAAAAATGAAACCTGATAGTGATCCAGCAGAAAAGGTAGTAAAAACAGAAAGGAACCAGGAGGTTACCTATTTTTTTCAATAAAATTTTTAAGGAACTGGAGGTGTCAAAGGAAAAAGAATAAGTAGTACCAGTTATGTGAGACTACAAAAGCCGTAACTAATGCATAGATATCGTACTTCTGCCAAATTTGCACTGCCATCCAGAGGGACCTGGACAGACTGGACAACTGGGCCATGACAAACCTCATGAAGTTCAACAAGGGCAAGTGTAGGGTCCTGCACCTGGGGAGGAGTAACCCTAGACATGCCTACAGGCTGGGGACCGACCTCCTGGAGAGCAGCCCCGCAGAGAGGGACCTGGGCATCATGGTGGACGACCAGTTGACCATGAGGCAGCAGTGTGCCCTCGTGGCCAAGAAGGCCAATGGGATCCTGGGGTGCATTAAGCAGAGCGTCTCCAGCAGGTCGAGGGAGGTGATTCTGCCTCTCTACTCAGCCCTGGTGAGGCCGCACCTCGAGTACTGTGTGCAGTTCTGGGCTCCCCAGTGCAGGAGGGATGTGGAGCTGCTAGAGAGAGTCCAGCGCAGGGCCACAAAGATGATTAGGGGCCTGGAACATCTGCCCTATAAGGAAAGGCTGAGAGAGCTGGGCCTCTTCAGCCTGGAGAAGAGAAGACTGAGAGGGGACCTGATCAATGTATATAAATATCTCAAGACAGGGAGTGAGGAGGAGGGGGCTGGCCTCTTCTCAGTGGTGGCCAGTGATAGAACTAGAGGAAACGGCCACAAATTGAGGCACCAAAAGTTCCACAGGAACTTGAGAAAGAATTTTTTAACAGTGAGGGTGACAGAGCACTGGAACAGGCTGCCCAGAGAGGTGGTGGAGTCTCCCTCTCTGGAGATCTTCAAAACGTGCCTGGACATCACCCTGTGCCACATGCTCTAGGGGACCCTGCGTATGCAGGGGGGTTGGACTAGATGACCTCTAGAGGTCCCTTCCAACCTTAAGCATTCTGTAATTCTATGATTCAAATATATGACTAAATGCAAGCTCAGAGAACCAGTACAAGAAATAAATAATTTGGCCAAAGGGTATAGTTGTACAAACTCACTCTCTTCAGCAGAGACAGAGATGATTTAATGAGGGCAAATATTCTCCTGCTATCCTGAGTCTTAAAATTTAATACTTAAGTTTTCAGCTTTATTACAAAAAAGGACAGATATTTCTGAATATCATATTGGCATCAGTTCTGATTAAAAGGGTAGACTGGATACTATCAAAAGATGTTTCAAAATTTGAGGTAACACTTCCATGATGAACTGTGAGATTCTGCCTGGTTTCCTACTTTGTATTTAATTTTGAAAGCTTTTACTTAGAAATATCTAAATGAGACAGTCCAAAGGACAGCAAGAGTCAATACATTCCAAAATCTGAAAGACAACCCAGGATTTCTAAATATTACAACTCATTTTGTTTCATTAAATGTGGCTAAACTTAACTGGCTAAGTGTCTCATCCCACAGTTGTGCTGATTCATGTAAAGAATAAGTTTGCTAATTTTATCAGCTCTTCTAGTACTACAAGAAGAAAAAGTCTAAGAGTTTTCAGGCTTAGAAAAAGAGACTTTTAAATGTGCTTTTGAAATAAAATTGTAGCTCGTTTTTCTTTTCTGTATTTTTTTACATTCTCAAGTATAAAGAGGTGCTAAGTAGAACCCTTTTATGATTCTAGAAGGAATTTTTTTACTTTCTACAAAAGTACAAAATCTTTTTTTTTTTTTTTGACGATTGAATAATGGTGACTCTTCAACTTATTCTATTTTCCTGCCTGTCTCACTTTACTGGAAGAAAACCACTTGCATTTCTTGCATCATGCTAATAGGATGTGTTTCCCCTATTGTGAGTGCAGAGGAAGCTGAATGAGACTGAAGGTATTGGGGTTATTACTACCAATTAGTGTCAACTCCCTGTGGAATTAGAGAATAAAAGTGAGAGGGGTACAGTATTACCTTCTGCCTTTTAGATCTCTTCTGCTTACTCTTGCTCTCTTTGAAGGCTGAGCTGAGTTTGAAGATGGACATCAAATGCACTGATTTATCATATTCCATACACTTGCTCTTTCTTGCACTTTTTGTGTTTTAGCACTATCACAGTTCAAAGTTAAAGACGGGGAGGAAGCAAAACCATTCTGGGTACAGTTCCACACTATGTTTTAGGATGAGGAAAGAAAATGCAATCTAATTTGTATACGTATGGTAGGTCAGACTTTAGAGAGCAACATTTTCTAGGATTTTAACAAATCCCAGGAATGTAATTTACAAGGAACTTTCTGAGTTTTTATTCAAGCTGGAATGTGTCCTTTCTAGCACACGCAGTCCTTTCTTAAACTCTCAGCTATGGGGCTAGGAATCTGGCAGGAAACTGAGGAGTGATTTGTGCTTCTTGTATAAAGTGAGACGCATGTTTCAAGGAACAGGCGAGAAATCGTCACGACTGTTAGGGAAGCAGCAAGTATGATTTAAAACTGGTGAATTAAACAACCATTTTCTATTTTAGATTGCAACTGTGGCACTATGAAATATTGAAAACATTTTAAAGTTTGTGTTTCAAGAGACATCCAAGGAATTAAAGGAAAAAAGAAAGTAAATGGTGGAGAAAATAAATTAAAATAATAATAATAAAAATTCTTTCTATTATGTGAAAATATTGTGTTGTTTACAGTGTTAACATAGAAGTAATTTTTAAGTTGAATCCTTATGATTCAGTAACTTAATTTCAATTTTGGTTTCATTCTCCCAAATATTTTTGTCTCAAACACTGGTACAGCATGCCAGGTAAACGTACTATTCTCCAAACCTTGCAGTACTCATGGGCTTATGGGTGGTAGTCAGCAAGGCTAAGATTTACCACCCCTTTTCTCCACTGCTGCTGTTTTGGAAGCCATTGGATGTACCCAGGAAGCGTGGCCAGTCTGCACAACTACAGGGTGGACCTCGAAGTCCCTAACAATTTTTTTTTTTAATGTGCATATGTGTGTATGTGTGTGCATGCCTGTATGTAGATATACACACCCCTACATGCCAGAATTTTTGCTTTCTGCAGAAAATCACTTTTCTTCTCACCTACAGCTTTTTCAAGTCTTTTTAAATCCCACATAAATTTATTTTCATAAGATGCTCTGATGACTAGATAGATAAAAAAATCTAGACAAGCCATCTTTGTCTTTTCAGACTTGATACATATTTCTTATCAAAACACATAGCAAGGCAGCTCATCCTTTCTTGGATGTCTGATCAGGACATAAATATTTCTGGTGCTAGTTAGTAATCATATTACTTTGCAGTCTCATAAGATCTTAATGCATTTTTAGACAGAGGATTAGTCATTGTTTTTATTCATGTACAGCTTAGAGTAGCAGCTGACCTCTTCAATGCAATTAAAGTCTCTTTCTGGGATGGCCGTTACTTTCTTTTTCCTTGAAAAACCTTCTCTTTTAGATCTTAACAGCAGTGCAATCAAGTCAGCACTTTCATTCTGTTCCATGAAACCTAAGTAATAGGCCATACTTTTCTCTATTAAAAAAAAAAAGAAAAAATCCATGTAACAATTTGAAAAAAAAATGTAACAACTCCCTGCCATATGCTGCTGAATAATTTCTGTCAAGTAGCATGTATGTCTCTATAGATTTAACATCAATATGATGGAAGGTGCAGTTATTCTTTTCTACCATAGACTGTTTACAATGGAGTTCTTTTTATAGTTAAATCACTGTGTTCTATAAAAACCCCGTCTTTCAAGGCCAAACCATAAATGGTAAACTCTGGCACTTGACAGCCTTGCCTCAGAGTGTTGGATAATGGCTTCTAACTGTATCTCTTTCTTCTTTTGACCACTCAAAAGTGTTTTTTTTCTTTTTTTTTTCTTGTCCTTTTTTTTTTTCTTTTCTTTCCTAAAATGCCGCCACTAATGTACAACTTTCCCAAGCACATTAATTTATCATTTTCTGATCGGTAGTGATTAAGATACAGAGGCGGAATCACACATTTCATGACAGTCAGACCTGTCCAGGCTTTTTGGCTGCCAGCAATGAAAGAGCTGAAGAAACTCATGATACCATCACTTTGTGTCCAATTCATGGCATAGATTGAACTAACCCTTAGCAGCACTTTACTCAAGCAGCTGGAAAGTTGAGATTTCGCAGCAGCAAATCAACAACAGTGTTCACCCTCACTAAGTTGATGCTCGTGAAACTCAAGAGTGACTCCAAAAAAAAAATGACTCACTAGGGAAAAGATAGTACAGTTGAAGCCAAAATCTGAGTCACAGACCTCAGACATCACACAGTGCGGTAACATTAGGATTCAACAGCTGCCCCCTTGTCCCTGCTAACAACTTGGCACTGTTAAGATAGGCCACTACTCTAAAAAGTTCATGGCATACAAATACAATGTGAGGGAATATTCTGAATTTTAAAGTGCTGCAAAGTTTTTTTTTGTTTTTTTTTTTTTTTTAATCTATTCATTTAAGGATTACATATTGCATATCCCAAAAAACACAGATAAGGAGATACCCACTGTACTTTATTTAAATATTTCTGAGCTAACAAAGTTCCATATTTTGGCTTCAAGAGTGTGCCTTGGCATATAAACCATGCATAAAGGAAGGAGCTCAATGTAATTTTATCTGTCAATAAATTTTTTAAGACACACATTATCTGGCAAGCCATCTTAACTTGTGCTCTGATATTCTTTGGGAGATAAAATAGAAATGTTCTCAACAGGGAAAGCTTAGTTTTACGTGGTTAATAAAGCTGCTTAACTGACTAATTTACTAACAAAATCTGTTGGTTATAGAAGTGATATGATGCTAACAGATAAATTCAGAAGATATCCCTTTTTGGATTCTTTACTAGGGGCAGCATACACCTTACCCTTGCTCTTAACTGTATGTGTATGTTCCTCCTATGACTTGTTTAAACATTATTCTTGGAGGTGGTGCTTTTCCAGAATGAAAACTTAAATATGGCCTCATTTTTATTATCCTCCAAGTTTGACTATATTTTTCTTTTTCTTTTCCTTCGCTTTTTTGCTATAACTGAATAGAGTATAACAGATGTTGAAAGCCAACATCATTCCAATCTTCAAAAAGGGCAAGAAAGAGGACCCAGGAAACTATAGGCCCATCAGCCTCACCTCCGTCACTGGAAAGATGATGGAGCAACTCATCCTACAGACCCTCTCTAGGCATATCAAGGAAAAGAAGGTGATCAGGACTAATCAGCACAGATTCACTAAGGGGAATTAGTATTTGACAAACATGATAGCCTGCTACAATGGGGTAACTGACTGGCTGGATGAGGAGAGAGCTGTGGATGTTGTTTACTTTGAATTCAGGAAAGCTTTTGACACAGTCTCCCATAATATCATCATAGGAAAGCTCCGGAAGTGTGGTTTGGCCATGAGGACAGGATGGCAGAGCCCAGAGGCCTGCCATGATAAACGGGGCTGAGTCTAGTTGGAGGCCTGTGCCTGGTGGTGTCCCCTCAGTGGGATCAGTGCTGGGCCCAGTGCTGTTCAACTTGTTTATCAAAGAACTTGGACAAGGGGAAAGAGTGCACCCTGAGCAAGTTTGCGGATGATACCAAACTGGGTGAAGTGGCTGACACTCCAGAGGGTTGTAGTGCCATTTAGAGGGACCTAGACAGGACAGAGAGTTGGGCAGAGAGGAACCTCATGAGATTCAACAAGGACAAGCGAAGGGTCCTGCACCTGGCCAGGAATAATCCCAGGTGCCTGTACTAGAAGATCTCTAGAGGTCCCTTCCAACCTTAACCATTCTGTGATTCTGTGATTTTTGTGAGATATCCACTATTCCTCTTATATCATGAGGACAAATTCTCCAGAACAGAACAGTAACAACAAAATGTTATATAGGTATATCCTAATTGTGCTTAAGTAATATGTAAGTAGCACATAAGTTTCTACCACCCTTCTCCATAGGAATAGACTTATCTGTTACATGCTTCTAGTCAAAATTTTTCTTTTCAGACATTCACACACACTGCTGCAGAAGGGTTGACTGCGCCAGTGCTATGCAGAACACTCTTAGCTTTACAATTCAAATCAATGCTCAAAAACTTGAAATAAGCAGTACAAGACATCAAAGAGCCTGTTATGAAATCAGGCATTGTAACAAATTGTGAACAGGGTTTGAATCTAGTAGGTAGTTTGGACTTTCTCCTAACCCTTTTTTATTGTGTTGTCAGAATCTATGAACCTGTAGATCAGAATGCATTGCAGAACTCAGTCCGTGACTTTCCTATTTTCATTATGTTTTATGCATTAGTTTTATCTGTGACTGTTTATGCATTTGATTCAAAATTTAATCCACCATGGCACAGCCATTCAGACTTTTGACTGCACTTTATAGATTGGTAAGTAAAGTGTGATTAGAAACAAATTTAGTATTTCACATTCTACCTATTAGAATTCCTATTGAATAAATGTTATGCTCACATCAAATTTCCATGGTAGTGAATTGCCTCATCTAACCTTGAAAGAAACAGAATATTAATGGGTGTCTACTTCAGTACATTAAAACATAGGTTTATAAATAATAGGATTTATAAAATGATTATAGGATTTATAAACATAGGATTTATAAAATAACAACACTTAACATTTTTTTTAGATATTTAAAAATTTCAGCCTCTAACAAATTTTGCTCTTGTAGGAACAGAATGGTTCAGAGTATTCTATTCACTTCATAGACTGTGTATCCCATCCTCCTAACAGAAAGGCCTGTAGATACCCTGCACTGTAATTTATGTAATGCTGTGTCTGTGATTTATGATGTGATTGACTTTTTTTTAAGTCAATCACCATATTCGCTATTTTGAGTCTCTAATTTGGTTAGTTTTAAAAATAGTCTTAAGCTCTTGCGTTGTTGCCTGTTTTAAAGGCAGGACGTATTAACTGCTCTCTTACATCCTTGCCCTACCATGAAGGAGATGGAAAAGTCCAGTCCATGGTCCCAGATAGGATGCTGCCAATGGGACAACATTTCTCTTTTCTCCATCCCTGGAAAGGGCTGCGATATGGGGTCCTGGACAGGCTTGAGTTGGGGAAGGAGTGGAAAATTGTCTTGAAGTCTGCTCCCATTGATTATCTTTGCATTACACTTCAAGCATAACATATTTCTCTTACAAGTCTGTACATACCTGTAACAGGTTAACATTAATTTAATTTGGAAGGACGTTAAGGGCAATGAACAGAGCTCAAAAGAATATGTGTGTCCTTTGAGAAGAGACTGTGGACAAACAGAAATTATTTATCAGCTCTCTGCTGAGAGGAGTTATATTAGCAAGAAATAGGAGCCCAAGCTGAGGCAGATGGGCACTTAATTTCATTCCACTGCCAAGGAATTGTAACTCATAGGTACATAATTTCACACAGATCTGAGCAGAGCCCAGACATAATAACACAACAGTCTGAATCAAGCTTAAAAAAAATTTGTTTAACCTTGGGTAGCCTTGGATTGTATAATTTATTTAATTAATTATTGTACATCTTTAGCTTATATAGAAGGATTTGGTGTCCGGTTTATAATATCTCTGCTGAGGTGTTTTTGCAGCTCTGTATGCTTTTACCATGGGAGCATCTGTCCATACTGGTTTCAGTGTAGTAGAGAAGTGAACCCAAGTGGTCTTCCAGAGACAGTAACGAGTAAGACTGTGACTGCTCAGCCAGGGAGTATGGTCAAGTCACACTTCCTGATGAAGTGAGATAGATGGGAGCAAGCAACCCCAAATAACCTTGGAAAGATTCACAGTTTGTAGATAAATAGCTGAGCTAAACTAATCAACTCGCTAATCAACTTGTTTAAGCAATCACAGAGGATTTTGATATAAACCTACATGTTTTCAGATTTTAGATGGTAAGATACCATTTTATTTATTTTCATCACAGGCTGTCATATATTATTTGTGGTTGGCTGTCTATAATGTCTCTGTGCCTCTATGCCCTGAAAAAATGCCAGACTCCAGGTATATGCAAGCATAGAGATCTTCATTCAGTCTCTGAGATTACTCTTGCCTAGAGGGTGAACTTGGTCCAGTCACCACATCTCTCTGATTGTCTTTTACACTTTGTCCACTCTAACCTAAACTGCTTTGTGGATAAAACATGTGCTGTTGCCTTATCTAAGCTTCCAGACTGTTCCACATACTTGAGCACATGGATTGTCCTCCCAGGCATCCTATAAAAAAATATATGGCACTCTACAATGTCAGAAGCTAGGGGAGCATCATATGGAGGTCTTCTACACGACCATCTGGGAAATGGGCTGGCGAGGAAGAGCACATGGAGCTGAGATACGGTCATCCAAGGGGCCAGAGGTATTCCCCTTGCCATTCTAAGCAGGCCATAAATCGTGCAACTACAGGATGCCTCAAGGTCAAGAGGAACTGAAAAATCCCAATAATAGATGTGTAAAAAGTGTTGTAGCAAACAATTGAGATTCAATTTAGAAAGTATCAAATGTAATTGACTCTAGCATACACTGTTAAATTGCTTCTATGCTAATTAATATAATTAAATCACTATTTTTTTTTACCTTGCAAATATCAGAACAGTGGATCGATGTTATAGTTGGCCATTTTCAAGTTTTCATTAAAACAGATACTACTATTGCTTAATAAAAACTTAATAAAAATGTTTCTTGGGAAAAAAGAAAAGCATATAGAAGAATTAAAGTGGAAATGTACTTGATCACTGTGGCATATGACATGAAGAAAGGTGAAAAAACTAAGCAAAGAAGAGATTATTTATAGACTATTTTCTTTCAAATATGTCATTGTACTGAAATGTAAAAAGAGAAAAAAATATATTGGCTGACTAGAGCTACCAATTTTTATTATATACAGTTCTACCCTTGATATAATAGTGTGAGGAAGGAAGGTTTCCATTCCTAGTCCAGTTATGTCACTTATAAATTATTCTCCTATATAACCTCTCTAGTCTTCCTAAGTCCACAGCAAATGGTCTTTATTGAATTTCATGAGTCAGTGCATTGACAGATCAAGTGTGTGTGGTGAACCAAAACAGATGTAGTGGCTTCAAGTTATAACTTTCAAGGTCACAACAATAGAGCATGAAAAATGTTCTTAAATTTTCATTCCCTTATCAGTAAGAAATCTAGCCTCATCGTTGTTGTTATCTTTCAATTTCCTTCTTTAGTCACAATGTTAATTTTAGATTCCCCAAACCTTGAAATGAAATATCCCCTAGGTTCTATCAGAATAGAGTAATATTCTGTTCCTAATTCCACACCTTAAAGTTAGTGGAAAGTTTAAGGTATTTAATGAAAGTAGTAGCATATCAATAATTTTGTAACTAGCAGAAAATGCTGATATAATGTTGAGTCATATAAAAATTAAAACTGAACTTGCAGTGAAGGTGTTTTATAGGCAAAGTGTAAGGTTAACATTTTTTTTCCTTGTGGAATCATTTTGGGGTATTATATAATGCTTTGCAAAACTGCAACCTAATCCTAACTGAGGCCCCTGTGCATTAATAACTGCTTTGGGAATGATGAATAAATGACTATAAATGGCACTTTTCTTTTGCTAAAATGAAGATTAAAGCCAAAATGCCAAGGTGGAAAGATTTCTATCATGTGAAAATGCATGTGATCTTGGATTGCAGAATAGGTCAATATTAATCAAAAAAAAACCCTGAAAAGCAAGAATTTTACTAACTTATGCAGAATTATAAACTATAGTAGCATATTTTAAAGAAAATCTTTAATTTTAATAATCACAGAGAAAGCATCATCTTAATAAGCAAATAATCTTAATAAGCAAAGGATATTTAAAACTCCTAGGTAAAGCTCTCCATTTCAAACATCTGCAAAATTTAATAGAACTTTAGAAATCATCCATGTATTTTATAAATGCTCATGTCCAGCTTTAGCCCAAAGCATGAATGACTCATTTTCATCAGATCTACACTCACGTACAGCTTTCAACTGTTACATTCCACATGACAGGTACAACTGTTTCAGTCTATTTTTGGCAAAAGAAGAAAACATTACCTGCCACTGTCAGATACTTTATTCCATGACCAACTACTTTTATTCTTGGAAATAAGTTTGGGCAAGAAGACAGAAATCATATACCTTTGTTTTTATCTTGTGTTAGGTTGTCTTGATATCTCCTTGCAGTCAAGACCCCCAAGTGCATAAAGTTAGTCTTTAACAGAGTATGAAGAGGAAAATAATACAAAAAAATCCCACAGTGGGTTAAATACCATATATTCTTATGCACTTCCTTGAAAAAAACACCAAATTTTCTACTGGCAGAGCTCCAACATAGCTAGCCCTGTGAGGCAGATAATACCTTTCCCATCTGAAAACATGATTTCAAGGCAGTTTTGCAGAGAAAGTTGTATCTCTTGTGGAGATGCAAGATTCCTCCCAAAGAATTAAGCTAACTGCTGCTAAGAGATGTGGGCTTTTCAGCTTCAGCAAACTTGGATGGCAAACCTGATACTTGCAGACACTGGACCCTTGAGAGACCCTCTTCTTCATAAGTTGAAGGAGGTCATTAGAAAAGAGGTATGATAAAATGCATTTAATATAACATTGTGTTCCCTCTGAAAACTGGACATTATTATTTTCCTTTTAATCGTCTCTAAATGGTAAATTAGATGTTAGCTAGCATATTTTATTATGTTTATTAATACACAAGAATGTGAGGGAAGTAATAATTTTGTATATTTTAAAGTGCTGAGACATTAAAAATCATTTTGCAATGGTAGAAAGGTAGACTAGAAGACCTGCTAGGTCTTCTCTATGTACAATTTTCAGTTAATATACTATAAAACTTTACAGACTGCAATGCACTACCATGTATTAGGGATGACATGCGTCCTTTAATTACTGCGTATGCTAATTTGTGTCAGACTTCCACAGGATCTAAACATTTTTATTTAATTTTCTACAAATTGCTTGTCTGTGAAAACAGTACCTACCTAACAGTAACAAAGTGGTGCCACAGAAAATTTGTTTAAAGAATCACTGTATAAATTAGGACTGTCTGCTGTACCTGTTAGAATGATGTCAGCACCTATTACAAAGTTATTCATAAATTGCTGAGTTTGGGACTTTTCAAAAACTTCCTCACTCTTATGGAGATGAATGTTTGCTCTAAATCTTTGTATCCTGGAAGGAAATAAGAGCAAGTCTTCCACATGCACGCGAAGTCAATGCTGTCTGCAGAGGCTCTGAAAACTTGTGACACTGAGGTTAAAATCCATGAACCAGAAATTTATATATATATAAAAATACATATATGTATATATACACACACATATATATGCAGAGGCTGATAATGAGGCTCCTGTGCAAATTACTTATTTAAGTAATAACACAGTGGTGCTACAAATGTGTTTGCAGAGTTTCTTAACCCCCCCAAATTACAGAAACAGTTGCCTAAATACAATAGAGTTATGCAGGGTGGTTCAGCCTCCTGCAGAGAAAGAACTGTCATTAGGCTGCAGTCGCCTGTGTCTAATATATTTGTGAGCAAAATGCACAGCCTTGGCAGAGCCTTCACACTCTGCTCCCCTTCCATGGGAAATCCATAGCCCTGATGAGGCATCGCTGGGGCTCGCAGCGTGACATGACAACAGCAAACACCATCGCAATTATCTTGGCAGCAGAATGCCTGCTGATTACCTATGTACGGCAATTATAGAAAATAACAGAGCTGTTAGCAGGGCATCACTGAGTCACTAAATTCGTGGGAATAATTTCTGTGGGATGAAGGAGGGAAGTGTACGTTTTTCATTAAAGTCAAATTGAGAATATTCTCATAGCACAGGTCAAAGGGTAAGAAACATGAGTTTGTGATTTCGGTCTTCAGCAAAGCTTTGAATGTATAAGAAATTATTTTTTTCCTCCTTTTTTTCTTTAGAGACTACCAAACACATGGTTCCTGCCTTCCTCTCTGGAAGGAAGGTCACCGTCATGGCTTTTTACATACTGTGAAAACGTTAGTTTCTGTTTGCTGGATACATGCTTTGTATTAGCAAAGAAAGAGCTGCTCGTGACACAGATTGAAATCGATCCTGGATTTCATAGGGACCGGATGAACATCCCACCAGCACCCTTTGCTTAAGGAACCCATGGCACAAATTGGTTTTCGCCTTGTGACAGACAACTCTATTTTGCCAGAAGTGCCCTGGGTTCTTGTCCAGGGCCTTTGCCTTTAGTGTTTTAAACTGTTTTCTCATTGAACCGTGCTCAGATCAATAGGAGCTTTGAAGGCACAGGCTGAGCGAAGACGCCTGTCTGCAGGGAGCAGCACTGAATAGTCATGACATGCTCACAACACTATTGTATCTGAACGCACCCAGGTTCAGGTTTTGCAAGACATTTCCTGAAGAAATAATATTTAAAGCCCCTGGGGACTGCATTTCTCTAGTATCATTATATAAAAGGTAAAAAGGAACCATGTGTACCTCTGCCCTCGGTGCTAAATTGCAATTTTAGCCTTGAAATGCAGGCGGGACTGTTTGTTCTGCACTCATGATTTGAGGGTCTGGGCTTTCAAATAAGATGTGAAGTCTGGATAAAAAGCCTAAAGAAATGAAAGTTCTTCCTTTGCACTGAATGGGTTTTAGATATGCTTTTGATCTGAGAGAGGAATGGCATGGCCAGCAGTATATCATTATAAAAATTAGGTCCCAGGTTTACTAATGATCACAGGCTAAGCTAAAATGGTCAGAGTTGCCAGGGGATAGAAAAACTAGCCTGTTAAGAACAAGGCACATTTCTTGCAAGTGACAAAGCAAATATAAGCATGTGTTTTGAAATAACATATCAATGCTGAGCAGCAAGAAAACTTTGTTATTCAAATATTCTTTGACTTAGAATATTCCTGACTATTCTTTTGATTTTTTTTTCAATGCAACCAGAGCATTTCTTAGGGGATGCCCATTTAAAATTCCTTTTCACTGGGTAGATTAACTTTCTCAGAAGAAGTCTTTTGACTTCTTATTGTGATTTAGGTAATTATTCCAAGGTTTTTAATATATTGATATATGTCACATTTAATAGTTTTCACACTAAAACCTGCTCCTGGATAATTTCTGATCAAATTCTGTGCAATGGAAAATTTTTAATTTCCTTCTTTGTTTCCATACTGAAATTGAAAGTATTGTATAGAGAATTCCTACCTCCAAGCACTGAAAATCATTTGCTATAGAGAAAGAAAACAAAGTAACTGACTTAAGAATATGAGGTTTCGGGGAAGAAATGTAAGTTTGTCTCCTGAGCATTTTAAACTCACATTTTGAAGCTGGCCTCATAAGAATCGAAGGGACAATATAATTTCTTGCTAGTGAGACCAATATGTGTAAGGTGTCGCTGCGGGCAGGTGGGTGAAGTTTTTGGTTGCTGCTTGGGAAAACAGTGCTCTCTTCCTGGCTCTCATTTTGCCTTTGTGAGCCGAGACCACCTAGTTTGTCATATGTTTATTTTCCTTGGCAAATCCAGCTGACAAGACTGACCTCTAAAATAAAATTCTTTTAACTGGAGTGATGAAAACGCTAAGTGAGAGGTTTAAACAGTGCTGCAATCTGTTACTATAGTTATTAATAGTTAACGTAGTTAAAAGTTATCATAGTTGGCTGTCACTATGCTTGCTATAGTACAGTATCTCTTACTGCTGTTCTATAGTTAGCTGTTACTATAGTGGTAATTAATTTATTAATTCAGCTTTTATTAGTAATAACCTGAATCCCTCCTCGGCAGCGGCACGAGGAGATCATGAGAGTTGACAGAACTGGGTTGGCCCTGGAGTGACGGTTAGTCTGGCACTGCACACTCGTCTCGGAGCCCAGGGCTGCCATGCCCGTGTTGCATTTCTGAACGTCGCGTGATCCGGGGCTGTTTATGTGCAGGAAAATACAAGCAAGCCGGTTAGCAGTGCAAAACTCCCGCATCTTGCAGAGTCAGCTGTGAGAAACAAAACTGTTGCACCGCATGCCTTGCTCGGTGGGAAGCGTTTGAGGAGCCCGTTTCAGAAAACGAAGCTTTCATCATGATTTATTTTATAGTTGACCTGATTCTTATTTGCACTGCGGCTGTTACATCCAGCTTTGCCATCGTAGTGGGTTGCTAAGCTGGCTGAAATATAACTGCATATTTGCATCCAGTAAAAAATTCCCTTTGTACAGCTAGTATGTGGTGCATCAGCCTTGGCATAAAGGAGAATGAGATCAAAGTTAATGAAAATTTTGCTATTGCTGCTTTATTTTTTTATCCTTTTTTTTTAACATATATTTAACAACTTTAAAAGTGTAAGGTTTCACCATTTCAGAATTGATTTCAATCCAGTAACATCCAGAAAATACACTAGCTTCTTGAAAAATCATGAGTGAAACCTAATTCAGCCAGTCCCTGCTCCCCTCGCCACACCATGCATTCACACTGAGTCTAAAGGCGTTGCTTTCACCACATCAGCAACAGCTTTCAAAAATTAGAAGCCGTTTGCAGTCCTCCATGAGACAGCCAAGAATGGCTTATTTTTTACCCTGCCTTTACAGAGCAACCCCGGGAATGTCCAGGAACACAATTTTCCGTCATTAGCCCCATGGCTGCCTTGAGGAGAGTCTCTGCCATCCACCCCCACAGAGCCAAGCTTCCTAATAGCATCCCAGCAGCATGCTCGAGTGACAAATTCCCACTGTTTGGAGACAGTAGGCGTTTTTGGGAATTCGAAGCGACCAGGCAGGGTTTTCTAGTCATTTTATGCTGGCAGAAAGTCCTTGTAGGTGCAGAACCATCCATCGCACCAAGGAGAGGTGGCTGCTCCAGCATCCTAAATGCTACTCTGTCATCCCCGTTTCTCTGGTTTTACCAATTCCACGGAGCTTTGGGGGCATAAAGTATTATAGCTCACATCTATAAGGGAATTTTATGGTCCTTCTGGACTCATATTTCCTTTATGCAAAGGAAGTGATATGCAAAAGTTCATGCTGGGTATTCCTTAATGCCATGTTTCACCCAGTACTTTTAATAATGAATCTGGGTTTTCTGTTGTTAATAGTGTAGTATTAGGAATCACCATGAAAATATTTCATTGTTGAGTTGAATCATTTCTGCAGGCTTCAAATTCACTTTTCTGGATCCTGTTGCGTGTTTTTAAGTAAACTAAAACACACCATTGTCCCCTTTACTCATAATGTATTTATTCTCACTCTAAACAGTGTCAGTGATTTTATCTCCCGTAAGACTCCTATCAAACATATGTGTAAATCAACCTTAAGGAAAAGGAAATGCATTGACCAGAACTTAAAATGTCAGCTTTGGTTTGTGTGCAGATAGTGATGGATTTTTTTTTTTAAATATCACCTTGCCAGTTCCCTAGGCAAAGTTGTTTATGGGATGGAGTCTGCTCTGCATGCAGAGATACTGTTCTATGTATTTCTTCACTGCATAGGCCTGCCATTGAACAAATGAACTCTTCATCATTGTGTCTGCCAGTTCTTTTATTGTTTTGTGTTACCTCCTCAAAGGCAAGAGTGTGACACTATCTGTGCATATTTTCCATGGCTTGGAGTGAACTGTAGGAATAGCATTAAAGTTTTGAATATTAGAGACCTCAGTTCTCTCCTGCATGAGCCTGAGAGAAGAGATGTTGGAGATTAGAGCATCACAGCATGATTTGGAGACTTGATTTCTACAGGTTTTCTGGATAATAACATTTGGGACAATATAAGGTGTCTCAGCCAGTCTGCCTTAGCTTCTTGTGCCCCTGGAGGGCTTTGCAGGACTCTCTAGAGAATATGATTTGGGAAATTTCCTTTCACTTTGCAAGATTTGTCTATCCAGTTTTCCACATTGGATAATATATTTGTTAGCTGGGGATAAAGGGAAGAAAACTGAAGTATGGTGGAGAAGAATAGGAGTCCCAGAGGAAGCTTCTCCTAGGACTTGCCACTTGCTCAGACCTTTGCTTTCGAAGGGAAGAGTCCTGTTTCTCTACTTGGAACATGTTCAGGAGATAAATAAAGATAACGTAGAAAATTATATCATGAATGAAACTTATTTTATGGAAAGCCAGTTCCTACTGGCAAGACGTTATGCTTGTTCCCAGGTATACAACCATCAGTAATCTTGTAAGTACAAGCATATCGGCTGCAGAATGTATATATACCCTTAAATAATATTATTGCTCGTTATTGAATAAACCAAGCTCACTTATCTGTACTGTCAGTACTATCCGTTCTTCTCGTATTGGAAAACATGAATACATGTGCCAAGGTGATGGACAAAAGCAAGGTCCCAGTTTGTAGAAATAGTTTCTGTAAGCAAAAGGATTTAATTCAGTGAAGGGGATTTTCCTGCCAAACACTGTGCTTACTTTTGCACAGTAAGAAAGAAGAATGCTTGTCTTGTTGTTGGGTATGATTTCTATAAACCTGCCAGTCCTGTTTACATTGCACTGTCCTAAAGAAAAAATGGCAACCGATGCCACTTAAAAGATCCTAAATGGCTACTGGGAAAGGCAGGGATGAGTGTAGGACTGTCCTTAATATGAAGTAAAATAAATGTTTAAAGTAGGTTTACAGCATTATTTCATGGGAAAAAAAATCATCTTCTGCTTACTGAATTGTCAGAGTTTATTCCCTCAGTAATTTACAGTATCATCACTGTTCTGTTCATCAGGTTTTGATCAGGGAATTTTTTACACTTTCGCTGAATTGAATATATGTCTTTATAGATAAAGTGAGTGCACTTGGTCATTATGACCCCACTTGGTCAGTAAGAAGTTTTAGCTTTAGTTTTAGCCCTGGGCTTTAGCTTTTGAAATAGCATCATTCTTCTCTATAAAGAACACTTTACATGTAGCGATAAGAACTCTTTTTTTTTTCCGTAACAATATAATCTGTTTTTTTTCTGCCTAGAGGATCATGAAGTGCCAAGAAAGACATAAAAATTAAAGCTGACATTTCCAATGATTTTTCATTTTAAATCCAGTAAAATAACTGTATTAATACTACTTTAGAGCCTTTCTGAATGCTATATATTAAGGATATATGTACAGGTATTCCAGTGCATGTTGAGACCGACAGCTGTGCTTACCTTCTGCCCTATTGCACATATATATTTATGTGCACATATGCTTTGACAACAGTTCTGTTTTAAACCTTGTTTCATAGTTCTGTAACTCATAGCCATCACAGTCCCTTAAAAACAAAACAAAAAAACAACAAAAAAAAAGATTCTCTTATTCCTGCTATTTTGCCAGTATTATGTATGCTGCTCAGGGAACTCTCTGATCTTGTCAGCTCCCATCAGTGATCATTTTTTATATCTCTCTCCTCACTTCTCACTGTTGGCAGCCAAAGGCGTTTTCAGTGTTGCTGGTTTGATTTTCTTCATTTGTTCCCCTGTCTGCATGCAGTTTTGATGTATTTCGATTCCTCAAACTCTTGTTTTTCTTCTGCAGCTCCTCATCGTCTGAGGAACTGTGCTTTTATATACGTTGGCATTCCCAAGGGCTGCAGGTTCTAGTTGCACCTAGCCCCTTAATCAGGAGTTGTTCCCAAAAGATTGTATTGGATGGAAGAGATTTGGATGTTATCTGTCTTGACTTTTCCAAATTCTCTTTGGCTACCAGAAGTGATGTCCAGGATCTTCTAAACCTGCCTGGACATCACCCTGTGCCACATGCTCTAGGGGACCCTGCATGTGCAGGAGGGTTGGACTAGATGACCTCTACAGGTCCCTTTCAACCCTAGCCATTCTATGATTCTATGATTCTAAGTGGGTGCAGGTATGTCTGAAGATCTCCCTGAGCTGCTCAGTGGGTTGAGCCCAAGCTCTTGATGGAGACACCAAAAGTCTTTGGCCTCCCTGCCTCATTGGCTCCCTGTCAAGGTCTCTCCTGGAGAGTTTTGCACCTCTTGTAGGAGAGCAGATGAAGAGTGGGGTGAGAACCATATCACCCATCAGTGAAAGAGGGAGAGAGCTGAAAGCCCAGATGAGCTGCCTCCATTAGGATCAACCCTTAATTCCAACAAAGTTGATTGCACATACGGATGCTTGCCAGACAGCACTATCCTGGGATATTTCTGATGAACCTCAGGAAATTAAGAACATGTTTTCCAGAGGAAAGCTCTGCATTTAGTGGTATCTACTCAGCTGGAGGAAAAGATGTGCTATCAGTATTCAGCTTGTCATTTGGGTTATTAGTCCTCAGCTAAAATGACCATTTATACAGGCAGAGGGAATTGGGTACACTGAATATTTCATGTTATTTAAATTAATTGTCACTATGATGGCTTTTGCAAAGCACCTGACACAAAGGGATAAAAGCAGGGCTTTAATTGCTAAGCCTGTGTGGCTCACCTTAGACTTGTCAGATTTTGCAAAGCAAATTTCACTGAAAGTGATAAAGCCAAATGACAAAACTAAACAGAGAGGTTCTTAAAAGCTGTTGTTTGTGCTGAAATTCTCTGCTTCCTGAGTACTAGGTGACTTAACTAATTTAGCAATAATTTAGCCCCCAATTTAAAATCCTTTTGAAAGGTGAAATTATGAGAGATTGTAAAAGGTTTTGGACTAGAGAAAGCAAAGAATGCTGGTAGCAGTTGCATCAGGAAGAGGTTTACAAAACTCTGCAATAGGCAAATGCACTTGTAGGAGGATATCTGTGAATCTCCTCTACTCTATATCCTGAAGTATAAGATTTAAAATAATCCGTGAATTCCTTTGCTTTTTTGTTTTACTTATAATTCTGTTTGGGGGACTTAACAGACAGATACTTAGATGAGAAATTTCTAAATATAGAAGGAAATTTAATTTAGCAAGAGAGACTATGTGCACAAATGTTTGCGCATTTTTTATCTGTATTTAAAGGTCTAATAAATTATATTATTCTTCCTTCTTGCCCTTCTGATTTAATGAATTATATTATTCTCCTAACAAAGCATTCTCTTTCTATAATTTTGCCATACAGAAAACTAAGTACATTGGATATAGATCAAAAAAATTATGAAACAAGCTCCTGCTTATTGCAGAAGTGCAATAAATAGAAAAGGAAATGTTTGAGAATAAGGATATATGTTTGCTGCTTGTGTCATCTGATATTACTCTAAGTTACTTGGAGCCATTCTTATAAAAGCACTTCTGGAAATGTTTTGGAAATGTTTGAAATGTTTCATGAGAATGTATCAATCTTCAGTAACTGTATTCAAAACAAAATTAAAATCACATTAGCGAGCAACGTATTTTATTTTAAATTTTCCTTTTAGTTTTGTTTTGCATGCTGTGCTAATTGGTAATATAGTTTAAAAAACAAGCATTCTGTTTGAAGTAAACAGTTGATTGATATGTTGATTTTCCTTAACCTGTCAAGAAAATTCTTCACATGATTCAGAGCTGAAGTAGCTTTTGAAATATCAGAGTTTCATGTGAAACCCCTGTGGGTGTTGATATAAATAATTGCAGATATTAGCATTAATGCCACTTGGAATATCTTTTGTTTTTTATCCACTTCAGTCTTGTGGGAGTTTCCTGACCACATTTTCTTACCTATAAGAAGGGATCTAAATTCCACATCCCACTGATGAGGACCCAATATGGATTTATGACATAGTTGAGACAGAGGAAAGATATAAATACAAGCAAACAAATACAGGACAGGATACAGATGTGAGATGAAAACTCACTTAAATATTCATTTTGAAAGAAGTGGCTATCCTGTATCTATTTTAAAATAAGTTGGGGAAAAAAAAAACCCTCCCAAAGTCACCTCTTATAACTTTAGATTTGTAGCATGCAGAAACTGTTTCCATGTTTTCTGGGGCAGAGCTGTAAATATATGCTATATATAGTCTCTTCCAAAGGCAGTGATGTTTTACATAAAAGCACTTCAGAGAAATACGAAGTGTTCCGAAGGCAGAGAGGGAGCAGAATGGGTCCAAAATACCTGATTAGCCGTGTTTGCCTATGACATTGGCTAGTAGAGCTTGGCAGCACACACCTAAAGCGCAGGTGTTCCCAAGCAGGTCAACTCCAGTAGCATGCAGAGATTTGTCAGAAGGTGCGCGAGGGTCTTGGGAAATGCAGGCACCTGGCCTATTTCCAGGTGAGCACTGAACACTTGCAAAGGAGCAGCAGTGTGAAAGCTAATGAGGTTGGAGGAGCTCAAGGACTGCAAATTTTCACGCAGTAAGTGCAATAATTTAAACTCTTCAGAAATTTTGGTACAACAATTAAATGCACTTTGCTTGGAAAAGAGAATATGGTTCTACAAAACAGCAATTTGGCTGTTTGGGGCATAGGCAATGACCTCTTAATGTCATCTGTTCTTTGGGTTTGATTCATTGGGCTTTATAAGTAGACTAATATTTATTTATTTATTTTCTAAACAGTAAAAATTGAAGGAAAGAATAAGTTATTTCATGACTTTTTTTTGTCAGAAAGTTAAAGAAAACAATGTATTGAGATCTCACATTTCTAGCTACTTCACTAATGTAATACTCTTAAAAAGAAATGGGGACAGTCAGTACAAAACTAAGATATCATCCTACATTTCTTCAAACAACTAGGGCGCATCTCATAGCACTAGTTAATCATCTGCAAAAGAACCTCTTCAAAACATTTCCTGCTGCACCTTCTAATCATTATTCTGGTAGTTAATAAAGTTAATAAAGCCACAATTTTAATAAGCTGATAATGTTCAAATGTATCTACAAGATCCTGGAAGTGCAAGGCCAAAATATTGCAGGCAACTGGGATTTGACTAACGCTATGTTCAACACTCAGGCTAATAGTTTGATTGGTAGTAAGGGAAATTAGATGGTGCAGTTCTTCTCAAGGGATCTGAGAAGAACCAGGCTAATTTAACACCACCTGGAGATCTTTAAATTTAGAAAATACAGATTTATTTTCACAACAAGTTATGGCAATTCCCAGATAGTTAGTTTTCACATTGACACATTTACATAGCAATTAGTAAGAAATACCTGGTCACTGCATGGAAAAAAAGCAATGGGCTTCCCAAGAGGGAGCCTGTAACCAGCATTTATCTCAGGGCCTGAAGGCCAGAGGAGCCAATACTTCAATGTCAATACCTCATCTTTGAGGTGGAAAGGGTGGAAAGTGTTGTTGAAGAAACATTTTGCACCAATAAAGGGCAGTCCATCCCTTCCAAGGCACTGGAGATGGAATGAATCACTCAAAGAGGTGCATGGATAGACTCATCCGCACTGTTGTGATTAATGTTTGCAGAACTTTGCTCATGTGGGGAAGTTTTATAAATAGTATAACGTGTCCTCTCTCCCCCCACCCCCCATACATAAGGATAGTTTGATGTGAATAATGTTATATATTTAGTCTCTGACTTTTAGATCAGTGATCCAACTACAGCAAAGGTCAACAACAAGTTAAAGTCATACTTGCTTGCTCATTATCAAGATGAAAATGAGCTGTAGCTCTCAGTTTGCTTCCCAGTGAGCTTTTTTCTTTCTTTCCTTTTTTCCTCCTCAGCAGAAAATCACAGCCCTACAGTCTCAATAAATTGTTTTTCCTTGTTGGCATTATTATCCAAAAAGCTGAGGGTTGACAGAAAATGGAGAGTGAATCACCTCTTGGAAAAAGAGGTGCTTTCTGCAGAGGTGCTTTATGAAGAGAAATAGGAATGGTTTCTACAGAAGAACACTTATTTGGCAGGGTCGGATGTAGGGGTTAGACTGATACTGCATCAATAAATGTACAGAGGATATGTAAGATTTTGCTTATCACTCTAGCACTTAGTGCAGTACTAAAAAAAGAAGGAAAAAAATAATAATCAAATAGCTCTAAATATATTCACAGATGGATTTTGAAGATCTGCGGATTTGGCCCACTCTTTGTATAGTCCTGGAAAATACTAATTTGTCTAATCAATCAATCCATTTGTTGGATTAGGACTTGAAAAAGCCCTCTCCAATAATAAAACTGCTGTGTCTAGACCAAGCTATTTAGTGGGATTGTCTTTATGCTTTGTTTTGGGTATCGCTCTGTAATAATGTCTTTCATTTCAAAGTTAACAGTGCCTCATGATTGCCTCATGATCTGGGCTGAATCTAATTTTAACCAGGATCGCTTTTGCTTTGTCCTCATTTTCTAATAATTAAGCACAACAGAAAATGTACCATGACATTGTTATTGGGCTTACAGTCATCTATGCAGACTTCCTGAAAGCTGGTCGTTAAGACCAAAAGAATTTGCATTTTATGTTTGTCCTCAAAGTATTTTGTATGAGGCATTTACTGAAAATATAGGGAAATTCAAAAAGTTGTTGCAATATCTGTGCTTTTTCATATACAGATTTTTTGATGACGCCCCCCTCCTCACACACACACACGGTACCCAGGTCATTTCTCAGTCCAACTTGATGTTCACTAGCAATTGCACACTCAACCACAGATCCTCCCTTACTGGACCCGAGGACACATGGGTCCTCCCATTACAGTCACCACCGCTTAATTTTTTCCAGTCAGGTCTCTCCCATTGCTGGCACCAAACACACAGTCCCCATGACCGATGGTCTGACTCCAGCTGTGGACGCTCAGAGCTCTGCGCACTCTTTAAAACAAAATAGGACCCCTCACCCACGGATATATTTCTGTTCCTCTCAAAATCACCTTGATCTCTCCCTTTCTCCACTTTTGGACCTTCCCCTAAATATTTCATAACAATTTCTTGCGCAATCCCAAAATGTTCTTCTCCTCCATGCTGCAGTAAGTCCCACAGCCCTGAGCAGTAACCCTCCTCCTTGTGCAGCACGCGCTGGCGAGCCATCTCTGTTGACTCATCTTGCTGCGTTTCACACCTGGACCACGGGGCTACTGGTGCTGTGACACAGGCCTGAGCAGAGCCGGGACAGACTGTCCTTTCCTCTGAGGAGGTTTGGGTTCCCCTGACTGCCACTGTGCTTCTGCGTTCCTCCTGCTTGTGGAGATGGGACCTTGGTGGGTCCATCTGATGGCTCTCTTGGAATGGGCCTCAGGGCAACTGTAGCAGGTAGTATTTGGTTTCCTCCACTCCCATTTATTCTGTGGGCTCCTCCTATGTGCTTGTGGAGAGGAGCTTTCTACCGTGTAACATAACAGTTAATAAATGTAGAACACTGATTTTTGAACAAATGTTGTGTGCTGGTAGCAAATTTCAATCTTAACAGTTGCCTGGTGCCCAGCAGCATGTTGTGTGCCACTTATACAGAATCACAGAATGGTTGAGGTTGGAAGGGACCTCTAGAGATCATCTAGTCCAACCCCCTGCTCCAGCAGGGACACCCAGAGCACGGGGCACAGGGTGGCAGCCAGGTGGCTTTGGAAGATCTCCAGAGAAGGAGACTCTACAACCTCTCTGGGCAGCCTCTTCCAGGGCTCTGTCACCCTCACAGCAAAGAAGCTCTTCCTCACATGGACATGGAACTGATTGGGTTTTAGTTTGTACTCATTACTCCTTGTCCTTATCTCTTACACAAAATAGATTTTTTACAGTATTTTTCAGGCATAAAGGAATTTTTAAACATTACTAATACTGCCAGATATATACTATAACGTGGTATAAAACAAGTGCCAGATTATTTAGACATGGATTGACAGCTCAGTTGGCTTATTTAAAAAATAATGTTCCACGTTGTTTAAAAATAAAATGTGAACTAAATTCTTGCAATAAGAATTTGGAATGGGACCCCAAAATAACAATAGCACTAAGAGAGATTCACTGTCTCCATCTAGCAATGTAATTACTGAATTACTAAATGATTCAAATGTGAGAAATTATTAGATACCCAAACAGGAGGTACACAGACTTTAACACTGCCACATACAGTCTACTGCATAGGTGCCTGAAATCCATGCATATATCCTTTTTTGTCCTGCAAGTTTTCTTGGTACCCATAATTTGACCAACCATGATCATGCCCACATCTCATCTAAGTGCTATGGGACTTGAGATAATAAGTAAAGTTGAGCTGGCAAGCTTGCTTGGCCCTTCAAAAATGCAACTGAAGCACTCTTATTTATTTTATTTTTATATAGAATTAGTAGAGATGGTGATATGCTGCTCCACTGTTAGATAAAATATGGCCCAAGAAGTCCTGGACTTGCTCACAGGCTCAGAGGACCTAAAATTCAGTGTACCAGGGGTGCAGCTTCTTGGGAAACTCCCTTCTCATGCTGCTCCTCACCCAGGACATGTTGCCATCAGATTATTGAATCAAATTCTGCTAAATGTCCTTAGAGTTCACATCTAGAAAACAGACAAGTTGTGGGAGGTGGAAAAATAGAAACGCTCCTTTAGGGGACAACCTAAGGAAAGTAGCCACTCTTGCTTCTACACTGGCTTCAGCTTTCTCTGTTCTTTGGTCATTCTGATGATGATGATTGTGCTTGTGCAGCAACCAGTTTTCATTAAAGTATCTGAAGATGCAGATTACTTTGTCACAATTATGCTGTACCCAACGGCTGTAGAAGGATTAAGACCCAAAGGACCAAAGCTGCCTTCCAAAAAGTGCTTTGCCTCAGAAATGTTGCTGTCAACTCTTATAGGTGTCAAGCGCATGCAAATTCATTTGACATAAATGTGCTTTTCTGACCTATTGAACACCTATTTAAAATGTATTAAATCCTTCTCTTTGTCATTAAAAATTCATAGCCTTTAAGAGAGAGGATGGATAAAGGTATAGGAAATGTACGTATCTGAGACCTGTAATAGGCTTTCTAGTACAGTCGAACATTGGTTCAGTATAAAAGGAAGGTTATCTTCTCAGAAAATGGTCTGGGTTCATCACAGCAGCAACAAGGAGATTATTTTTCTAGTTTATGCACATAGAGCATTTTTATTTACAAAGAACCAGTTTTCCACAAATGGTGAAAAATTCATTTTGGTCTCAATTCACATTATGAGAAGCAGGAATACCATTAAAGTTTATGAGGTTTTTTTTAATGTATCTTTACATTGCATTCAAAGAACAGTTAAAGGATTCCGGGGTTAGAAAGTCAAGCATTCAAATTTAGGGAATGTAAGAATTAAGATGGTTTAAGCAATTTTATTTCAGTCCCATTGTGCCTATACTTTGTAACATAATGCTATAATATCACTGCAATACATTTTTTAATTACAAGGTTATTTGTGTTTTCACAGGCCCTTTGCTTCATTCAGTGATGTATATGGGTTATTTATATAGCATTTCACATGCAATAAATGGCCTTACACATGCAGGTCAAAGTGTGTTCAGATTACAGAATTATTTTCTCATTGATTTCCCTGTTATACCGACCACAGCCTCCAAATCTCATAATCATTAACGACTTAATTTTCACAATATCTCTGTGTGATTAGGACTTTCACTCATTAGACAAAGCCATTAAGATCAAATAAATTTGTGAATTCTTCTGTCCAACTTGCAACATCAAGAATGAAATTCATCTCATTCAGACTGACTATATCCTAAATTATTTTCAGTCTAAGATTAAAGAAAAAAAAAAGAGAGAGAAAAAGAAAAGGCTTCCATGAGCAATTCTTACATATACATATACATATACATATACATATACATATACATATACATATACATATACATATACATATACATATACATATACATATACATATACATATATAATGTTGTTCCATTGATTAGTAAGTAATCCTGGTTGACCAGCTTATGCAGGATGTTAAAGGTGACTAATGCTAATGGTACCAGTCCCACCTCACAGTGGCGTCGTCCTGGAGCACAGGATTGCATGGCATGTATTTTTCTTTGCAAAGCTCTCCCTGGAAGCTGCTGATGTTTAGCACTTCAGAAAAAACTGGCTGTCCACATCTGCTTGGGCCTTTCAAAGTGAGCAGTATCTCATTTCCACACCTGTGAGAAGTTTCTTATTTTGTGGATTGCCTCACACTGTGTGAGATTTCTATGACAAGCATCAGTATAAAAACAGCTAACTGATAAAGCATTTGACTGTCTTAGCCAGAGATTGTTTTCTTCCTCCTATAGCCTTTGGGCAGAAATCTCCAATTGCTCTCAGAAATGGTACTGGAACCCCTCAGAGGACACAGTTCTGTGCTCTTCAATACTCAGTTAATTCCCAAAGAACTGTCCTGCCTGCTTAGTGTATAGGAGGGACACAGGAATGATTATGGGACAGGAATATCTCTCATATGAGGAGAGGATAAGAAAGCTGGGACTGTTCAGAGAAGAAGGTGGTCATGGGAATCTTATCAACGTGCATAATTTTAAGAAAGGAGAGTGTAAAGAGGGGCCAGACTCTCTTCAGTGGTGCCCGGTGACAAGAAGCGAAGGGCATAAACTTTTCAGTTCTACACAGCAAAGTTCTACTTGGACAGAACAAGGACAGAACAATCATAGGAGGTGACTGAACATTGAAACAGGTTGCCCAGACAGCTTGTTGACTGTCTGTCCTCAGATATTCAAAACCCAACTGCACACAGTCATGGGCAACCTGCTCTTGATGACTCTGCTGAGTAGGGTAGTTGGACGAGATGATTTCCATAGGTTTCTGCTAACACCAACTACTCTGTGATTGTGATTGAGTTCATGAGGAAATAGTACTTTCCAGACTGTTGAATACTTAACAGATTTATCTTTTAACCTATTTCAAATTTATCTCTTAACCTATTAATTGAGTCTTAATTTAACAAAACGGTCTAGTTTTCCTCTTAGATTTTCCATTTAGATACAGGACTGGGTAAAAAGCAATAGCTAGGAAGTAAGGGCATCTAACCTCAAGAAATCTGGGAAATCCGATAGGAATATGTGAGCAGAGAAGTGCTCAAATTTTAAAATGTCTCTCCTGGCCTTGGCTTGAAACTTTACACAAGCTAATATGGGGTAGGGCCAGGATCTTCAGAGCCAGAGAACTCTGTCACCCCACTAGTAATTGCTAGGAGCAGCTATTAGTTTGCAAACGAGCCCTGGAGGTACGTGAGTCAAATGCTTTCCGTAAGGGTTTTGCAGGTATTTGCAAGCACACCACAATAGTACAGACACTGGAATCCTGGTTTTAGTTCCAAGTTTGGGGAAAACAGACTATTTTAATAGTTTTAGACTAATCTACCCTAATTCTCCAAGCATTTGTCTTCTTTTTCTTTTACCATCTGAGCTTTGGCTGTCACCCCATTTAGCTACAAGCCTGAGTGTGATAATCTGTGTACTCCTACTCTCTCCTTGGGAGAGGATACTCAGTGTTCCTCGGATTTGCCAATACATAGTTTATATCCCTTGCTTTGTCTTTGTGTTGGCAAGGAAAGCTCTGTATATCAGATTATATATGTGTGCAAGGGAAGACAGAAGAGGATTCACGGCCATTATTTTCACATATCTTTTCCACAGTAGCAATGCAGGATCATAAAATTTTTCTGGTCCCCTTTGACTGCTTGTTCCTGCTACTGTGTCACCTCCTTCACTGTCTTGGGGGCTGTGACCTCCAAGAGTGTCTAAACAAGTTCAAACATATAAAAGAGATAATATTGATCAGAGTGATCCAGTCTAACTTACAGCCTTGCTTTGAGCACAAGGGAGAAGGATGGAAAAAGGGCAGCACGGGTGAGATGGATACAGGGGTGAGGAACTACCTATGCTGGCACTAACATCAACAGCAACTGCTCTGCCTAGAGGGTATGCATGGGCATGGGGATGTGGAACATGAAGCAGGGAGATAATAAGGTATGAAGATTGCTTAGTGATTATGGGAACTTGCACGTGGAAAAAATATTTTGAGGGGAAGAGTTGAAAGCCGTGAAAAGGGGCATGCAGGTGAAGAAAGGAGGGAGAGAGAACCACAGGCTGGCGCTGAAGAAAGGCATGGTTTCTCCCACATCTTTCCTGTGCTCTGCTTTGATAAACAGTGTTAGCTGGACTCAATTTTGAGTGGTTATGGGTTTTTATAGTCTGTAGCCACATTCACCATTTAATACTAGCAAAGCCGCCCTCTCAGAGTGTCTTTTTTTATACTGGTGCTTCAAGTTAAAAAGTCTATTTTAAATTATTGGATAGCAAGTAGCAACCTCCAGAGGGCTAAACCGATGCTGTTAACAGGTCCAGAATGTGATGTAGCATATGGAGCTGAATACCTCCTGGTACACATTTGCATGCAGGCGGTTTTAATTAGGACTTAGAATTCCTTGAGGAATGCAGCATTCTGGGCTAGTTTCGGTCCTGTCAATACATAATGATTTTGTTCATGCTAAACCTCAGAAAAACCAATAGGTTCCTACTCGCCTGTAATGTTTGATTCTTATATAAATCGTTACATTTTCCTGAGTTGCCAGCTCCATATAAGATCACAACCTGCTTAAGTGTACTTATTATAAAGGACTGTAGCCTCTTTTTAATGTTGTACCAGGCCAGTTCAAAACAAAAATCATCTGAAGTTTTATGACATTTCATAGTTTGTTTTTTTCCTGCAACACTTCTTAGCTGGTTGCAAGAATGGGCTTTAATTCGATGGTTATTGTGCCATCTTGTGAGCTAAAGGTGCAACAACGCTCACCTAATGTAAGGAAGAAGCACTCGGGCTAATATCCAGCTTTTCTTCTTCCTGATGGTAAAATAATTCAGAGTTTCAAGAAACAGATGGTGAATCTACTGTTAAACATATTTGCTTCACTTTACAGTAGCTGCACTAAAAAAAATAGTATATATTCCCTATATTGGGCAAATACTGGCTTATTTTAACGAGCTGCGCGAAGAAATCCTATATTTTTTTTTCTTTTGGTGGGTTTGTTTTTCCCCTCCTGAAAACAAAACAAAACAAAACTTCTTGTTGTACTTCTTATTGTACTGAACAGAAAAGCTGTGCAAGTCCTCACTGCTCAGTGCTGATGGCATCCTTTCTGTGAAATAATTTGGCTCTTACAGGAAACCTCTTGTTCTCTACAAGAGGACTATTTCTTTCTTGGAGATACTACGTGAACACTACATAGAGAGACAGACACTACAGGAAGCACTGCTAGCTATTACAGTGACATAGATAAAAGCCTAAACCCTCACCTTAGAAAGTTTACTGTCTCCTGGGACCTTTGTGAGGGAAA
>PTEX01000060.1:3318085-3423287 GCA_003342815.1 Eudromia elegans | reverse complement strand
AAAAAAAAAGAAAAAAGAGAGGACCAAAAAAAGAAGAGGAAAAAAAAAGAAGAAAAAAAGACAAAAAAAGATTACAGTGGCAGCAGAGCAGCAGAATAGCATATAGCTGTACTTTTTGTTGCTGTTGCTGTTGTTTTACCTTTTTTTTAATCATTACCATGGTTTTATTAACTCTTGGGCTTAGATAACCAGGCTGGAGAAATCGCCTAAGTTCTACTGCTGCTTAATTAACTGATTCTGTTTGCGACCTTGAGTGTTGTTGTATTTCCGTGCCTAATTTTATCTAACTTTAAATGATGCACATACTATTTTTCTACAGGAAAAGACTTGACTGCCACTTGTAAAGCTCTTAAAGCTTCTTGGATGAAAGGTATTGCTGTGATACAGCGACAAGCTTGTTAGAAAACTACTTGATAAGCAAAAGAGCAAGCCATTCACAATAAGTATAATTATTCAATGATTTAAGCTTCTTAATCTGCTTCCACAGTCTTGGCAAGCAGATTGTGATTTCTTCCATTTTATATAATGAGAAGAGTTTTTTTTTTTTCCCTTTTGACTCTATAGATTGATTGCAAATATTCAGAATTCAAGCTGCGTTTCTCATTTGCAATCAGTTGGATGAGTAACATTATTTCTACTCATGATTGGATGACTGCCCAAGGACTTGTGTGTGCAAATTGTGAAGTTTGTTTTCTCAAGATATTCATCTGTATGACATTGAAATGTACTGCCTTTGAGAGTGATATCAGTAAAATTCAACATATTGGAGACCACTGAAAACACAAGTGAGATGTGGCCCTACCACATTTTAAATCATAATGGGACAGATTAAACTTTGTGGTAAAGGGACCAACTCCTACATCAGTGTTTTTAGCTTTTGTTTGTAGCATAATCTTGAACAAATCCAGTGTATTCAATTCTGGATCTATTATCATGCAGAAGGGGACTGATTCTTGACTTGTCCAAGGGTAGTTCCCATGTTGAGGTCATAGCATATGACTAGCTGTGACACTACCCTGAGTGGGAGCTGCAAGCCAAACCAATCCTTGGTCAAGGGAAAAGGCAAATGATCAAGAGGTTAAGAGCGGGTAGCTCTGTGACACAGCTGCATCTATCCCCCAGCTCCAGACTTCCATGGGACCACAGGATCCATCAGGACTTGTCGTCTTGTGCAGAACAGTTTCTGCAGAAGTTCCTATCCCCGTGGTCTTAACCATGTGGCCTATACAAAGATCTGCAGTCTCAAAGGTGCAGAAGTCTGGTCCCTCCGGAGAAGCACTATAAGAGCATGCAAGACTGGAAACAGTGATGCCCAAAGAGTTAAAATGAGTAGCATAGCTAATGCTTCCTTTGCCATAGCATATCATGCTGAACAAAAAGGGTACTATAGGATTGGGAGCAGGATCTATTCATGGTTGAATAAGTTACCCTCTCTTACTCCTGTTGTGATACCTTTCTCCCCTGCTTTATCAGCTGTGTCCATAATGTAGCTTCAGCTGACTGAAAGGAAAAATCATGTTTTTGGTTTGAGATGATCTAAAACAAATGTTTGTTCTACATTTAATGCACAGTAAAATGAGGGTAACTGCAGAAAATATTGAGGAGTTTGCAAAAGACTTTTTTGTTGTTGTTGTTATTTTAAAAAATAAAAAGACAAATTCCCAACCATCTTCACTTAGTAAAAAATTCTCAAAGGTAGACTGTAAGAACTGCAGTATTTCCATGCAGATGCTATCACTTGCCTATTGAAACTTCTAACTGAGCAGATGTCTTCCTAGTCTATTATTTATTTGTTTGTTTGTTTGTTTGTTTTTTGCTTAAGAGTTGTTTGGCTTTTGACTGTTACCCTTTGCTGGATTCCTATCTTCAATCCTGTTTAGCTGACAGCTCCTTGGCAAAGACAGCCTTAAAAGTACTCTATTAGACTGTAAGTAAGTTGTGAGGAACAGTGATGCTGTAATAATCTCACATTGTAGAGAGAAAGAACTGTTATAAAAAGGCATGTTCATATTAAAAATTCACAGCAGCACACTCCACTCACCCATTATAGGTAATTACAGAGGATTTTAAATATCTGATGCTAGCTGGCAGTGTACAATACCTTGTCAGCAGCAGGCTCTGATTTGTAATTTAATTATCATAAGACATCCACCTGTTCTTTTGTCAAATGAAGAGTAGCATTTCCGTGCAATCATGCCTTTACTTCCAGAAATTTGAAATAACCCTTAGAGAAAATGCTGGTTTCTAGGGAACCAGGTAATTTCAAGGATATTTGCAAGGCCCCATCAGGACAGAGTGATGGAGATGAATGGAGATTCTTGCAGGAGTTTCAATTCCGGTTTTGTATTTTCTGCCTTCCATTCTCTGAAACTTTCCCTATCCCTAGCTTTTTGCTGTGTCAAGCTGCTTCTGCTTAGTGTGAGCAGCTGAAAGCATTTCAGTCAGGAGATGCCGTGGGAGGAGAGATGTAGGAAAATCAGTGAGTTTGGTGCTGTGAAGGCATGAGGAAGGCATAAAAGAGGATTGATCTGGAAATGCTCTAGCCTTGTAGCTGGTGAAGAATGAGAAGGCTGGGCTTGGGCTGGGAGGGAGGTAATGGGAAATGGAACAGAAGAAAACTGTTCTGCAAACTCATTCATGGATATTATCTATTTTTTAATGGGAACATTCAGTTATCACGTTATCTATTTCACTTATAAAATATGGGACAGGCTACAGTGCTCAGCTATAGGAGTGTCGGACTTTTTAGCACCACAGGGCTCAGGGAAAGCTAGTTTCCTCCGAGCCTTTTCTTCCGTTTTTGCAAAGGCTACACTGCAGTGCTGGGATGGGGAAACAGACTTACCAATGGATGTAAAGAAACGCTCTGTCTGTAATGCTGCCATAGGATGCTGCTTCTTGCTCTGTAAAGCTGCCTAAATGATCAGGCCAAAGCTCATTCCGCCTTCTGGCATTACTGTCTCACCTCTTGAGATGGGAGTTGCTGCACATTTTCAACTTTACTCTTTTGCAGTGAGATTGAACAATTCATGTGCTGCTGCTATTTCTCATGTTTTAGTAAATTGTTGACACTAGACAGGGTGTCTAAAAGTAGTCATCTTTTTTTGAAAGAGTACTCACTGGAGTCAAAAAATAATTGATTGCTCAGGGCTGAAGTGATTTGTGGGCCAAGCCTTTAGTGTGACATTGGTTGGAATACTGTTGATTAGATGGATGGCTTCTTGCCCAAATAATATTTGCCTGATGCCAGTCATTTTATAGATTCATTAATTACGTTATCTGAAAAGTACGTATGTAAAGGGTTGCAGCCATATTCCAGAAGGGAAAAAGAATAAATCATGTCATATGTGTATTCTAAATGTAACTGACGAAAGGTGAACCAGTATCATATATCAAAATCAAGGTAGGAATAAACTGGGACAATTTCCTCGAAAGGGATGAATAAATGGAATAATGCCCTGGGTTTGGTGTTACAAATTAAATACAGAAGTAGTGGAGAAATATTCTTTATAACGTTCTTGTGAACGTTTCTGAACTTTAAGACTTCTTATTTTTCTTATTCAAACATTTGGTACTGCAAAAGACTTCTGCATCTGGACTTTCTCGTTTAATCTATGATTTTTCTCATTAATAGTTTAGCACATGGCTTCCAGCTGAAAATATTTACAGTACTACTATATGCCTCTCTCTTTATGCCAAAGATTTATGACTCCCCATTCTAATTTATACTCTGTTCTGCTCCTTCTGCAATGCTCACAGCTATAATGTCAGAACATCCTCCTCCATTATGTTAAATAATGTGAATTTGCATTTCTCATATGCTATCCATTCTGTAGTCTTCTCCCTCAAAAGAGCAGTGAGTATGAGAGATTGTACGTAAGGTCACGTTTTCAAAAAGTGCTTTAACCATTGGTTTAACTCAACATCCCTGTATGCTAGAGAACATCTGTAGATATCTGCTCACTGCTTGATCAGACAACTAAAATAAACAAAAAGACTTCTGGAAAAGGCTGCAGACCTCTGTCTAAAGAATAGCACCATAGAATCACAGAATGATCGAGGTTGGAAGGGACCTCTAGGAAGGGACTTCATCTAGTCCAATCCCCCTGCTCCAGCAGGGACACCTACAGCACGGGGCACAGGGTGACATCCAGGTGGGTTTGGAAGATCTCCAGAGAAGGAGACTCCACCACCTCTCTGGGCACCCTATTCCAGGGCTCTGTCACCCACACATGGAGATGGAACTTCCTGGGTTTCAGTGTGTACCCATTACCCCTTGTCCTGTCACTGGTCACCACAAAGAAGAGTTTGGCCCCCTCCTCCCTACATTCTCCCATCAGGTACTTATACATATTGATCAGATCTCAGTCTTCTCTTCTCCAGGCTGAACGGGCCCAGCTTACTTAGCCCTTCCTCATATGATAGGTGATCCCTTAATCATCTTCATTGCTCTGTGCTGGACCCTCTCTAGGATCTCCACGTCCCTCCTGTACTGGGGAGCCCAGAACTGCACCCAAAACTCCAGGTGCAGCCTCACTAGGGTTGAGTAGAGGGGTAGGATCCCCTCCCTCGACCTGCTAGCAATGCTCTTCCTGATGCAGCCAGGATCCCTTGACCTACTTGGCCATGAGGGCACATTGCTGCCTCATGGGTAACTTCTTGTCAACCAGAACTCTCAAATCCCTCTCCGTGGAGCTGGTTCCAGCAAGTCAGCCCCTAAGTTGTACAGGCACCTGGGGTTATTCCTGGCCAGGTGCAGGACCCTGCACTTGTCCTTGTTGAACCTCATGAGGTTCTTCTCTGCGGAAGTGAGGCTGACGGGCCTGCAGTTTCCCGGCTCTTCTCTCTTGCCCTTTTTGAAGACTGCAGTGATGTTGCCTCTCTTCCAGGCCTCCAGTACCTCCCCCACTCTCCACAACCTCTCGAAGAGGATGGAGAATGTCCAAGCAATAAAGTCCGCCAGTTCCCTCAGCACTGTTTGGTATATCCCATCCAGGCCCACAGATTTATGTTTCTAGTTTGCCTAAATAATCCCAAACCGAATCCTCCTTGACAAGTGGAAAGTCCTCCTCTCTCTTGGTTCCTCTGCAGGAACCTCCTGGACTGTCTGCTGCCAGCTGTGTGATCATCCCAGCAGACATCAGGGTGGTTAAAGTCCCCCACAAGGACCAGGGCCTGTGATCGCGAGGCTTCTTGTAGCTGCCTGTAGAAGGCCTCGTGCACCTCCTCATCCTGGTTGGGAGGCCTGTAGCAAAGTCCCATGGCCGTGTCGCCCCTGTTGCCCTGCCCTTTGATCCTCACCCACAGGCTCTCAACCTCCGCTCCACCCTCCCCTATGCCAAGTTCTATAGATTCTAGTTGGTCTCTCACATAAAGAAAACTCCACCATCTTGTCTTCCTGGTCTGTCCCTCCTGAAAAGCCTAAAGCCATCCATGACCACGTCCTACTCATGACAGCTCTCCCACCACATCTCAGTAATTGCAATGAGATCACGGCCATGTAATCACACATGCATCTCCAATTTCTCTTGTCTATTCCCCATGCTGCATGCATTTACACAGAGGCATTTGAGTTGTGTTCCCAATGTGCCTCTCATTCTAGCTGAGACAGCAACAACTTGACTCTGTGGGCCTTCAGAAGTTCCCATATTTCATATTCACACATCTGTATTCAGAGAGGTCTGATCCTCTAATTTCTGCTTTTAAGTTAGAGTTATGTTCCTTGTTACAAGCAGCTTTTTGGACCTTAAACAAGGTCCCTTGTTTGTTTCCCTCTACTTTTTCTTATGTTACTGCTCTGTGGAGTGGAGAGTTATAATCTCTCATCTCATAATTTTTAGTCTAGAAGAATTGTAGCAGGGGTGAAAACTTGTTATCAGATAGTAAGTATCTCTCTTGCAGTAGCTCTCTGTCAGTTTGCATGTGTGTACTCTAGCATTTGATCCTCAGACAACACTGTGCTCCATGGCAAATGACTCAAACATTTGGGAAAGGCTATAAAAGTGCAGAGGATGTGAATATGGGAAATACAAGCTGATGCTACAGCTGAGGAGATCAATATGTCTTTTTTCATTATTAAGCCCTACTAGCATGTAGTGAGATATCTTTCTGAAGGTAAACATTTTGTTTATCAGTGTGATGTTCATGATGTGATGAATTAATGCTTTCTCTCTTAAATATGTTGAAAACAGAATGAGATGTTTCTCCCAGTACAGACTAGGAAATTCTAGGGTTATATTACAGATGTTATTTGATGTCTTACCTTATATCCCAGCTTTACATATACACATGGACATTGTTTTCCCAAAGCTCATGTACTCTTTTTTTCCTTTTTTTTTCCCTAGAAATATCGTTATCAAGATGAGGACGCTCCACATGACCATACTTTGCCTCGTTTAACCCATGAAGTGAGAGGCCCCGAGCTTGTTCACGTCTCAGAGAAGAACTTGTCTCAAATAGAGAATGTCCATGGATATGTCTTACAGTCACACATTTCTCCTTTGAAGGTAGGACTGATATTCACTTTGGCTTTGGTCTTCATATGGAGAAACCGTGTAACATGAAGGCATTGGAAAACATACTTGTTGTTTGAACAGATTGTTATTTGAAAGGTATTGGTGCTATTTGATCATCCTCTGTCGGGTTTTTAAGGCTTGATGTAGTGTCATGGATGATGGTTTAGCTGGCATAGCTTTGTATTGAGTTGCGATGGCTTGAGCATAGGTAATCCTGGCAAATGTGTCATTTTCCTCTACATTTAGAAAGGAATAACACAGATTCCTGGCTCTCGATATTGTCATGATTTTGAAATGGCACATTCCTTCTATCTTTGCTCACAAACTGAAAAAAAAAAGTACTGCAATTGTAAATTGTGGTGGAATCCTGTCTATGGCATCCTTCAAAGAACTATGGCAAGGTGGTAAGATGCATTATGAAAAGAGAATTCATTTGGAGCTATTCAAATCTTTACTATTCAAACATTTCCTTTTTTTTCTTTTTTTTTTTTTTTGGTAATGAGTTAGAGTGATGTGGATACATCACTGTGTCAACTAAGGCAATTATATAAAAATATAGAAGGTTTGTGCATATGTTTGTGTCAGATTCTCTCTGATACAGTTGACTGTGCAAAAAAATGTTCACATGGTGAGCCTGTATACTAACTAAAAATATTTCAGTTTCTAACAATGGTATTTGCTCTTTAGTGAGATTGTGTTACTTTGAAGGTGTTTCTAAAACCTTCCCAGTGAAATCAGCATAGATGGAGAGAAGAGCATGATGGTTTTCCTATTGGTTGTTATTTTCTACCAACCTTGGGAAGTAAAGAAAATAAATAAAATGAGAGAGAGAGAAAAGAGAGAATGACACTAGTAGAGGTGATAATAGGATAAGAGGATAAGAGATTTGAGAGATTTGTTCAGGCAATTATCTAAGCAGCACACCAGGCAGTGGTGCTTTGCTCCTTCTGGTGCTCAAAGTTGTGAAATGTGCTTTTCTCGCCTAGTGCAGTAACGACAATGTAGTAACAAGTGAAGGAAAATGTTTATTATTAAAGATTGATGTGAATGCAGCTGGTGTTCATTGAGCCTTCATGGATTAGCCACATGAATTAATCCTGGTCCTCGGTTCTTGTTAGTTTGTGTAGTTTGCATGCAGTTTGTCTTACAATATTTGCACAGTTTACCAGGTCACCTACCTCGTGCAGAAGCCACAAGCAATGGCGTATCTTCTTCCACTCAGTAATATCAGCTTTGGAAGGGATTGCCTCCATGTGGCCTGGAGTAACCTCAGGGGGAAAAATCAGACAAAACAGTTTCTTGCTTGGAAGAAATTTATTCCTGCTACTCTAGGGGTCCTTTGAGCACTAACATTACAGTGGTGCTTCTTATTCATGACAGAAACAGATGATATTTTGCTTCACAGAGGGAGACTTCCAAGTAAGGCTGCATGATCCAAGCTGATAACATCATGACAGTGGCACAAAACTTGTTGTGAAGAGAGGAACTAGGGTTTCAATAGACCTCTGCAGCTGCTTTAAATGGTTCCCAGTCTGTGTTTCTATTGAGAAAGTGCACATGGTTTTCTGAAGTGCAGGCAGAAGAGGAGTCATGCAGTATTTCCCCATGAGAATGAGTTTCTCATTACAAAATTAAAACTGAGAGCCTGAATAAACCTTATGCTAGAGCCCAAGAGACTGTGATGCCTTGCTTTTGTTTATTCTGAAATATCTGCTTCTAGTTCACTGTTTTTTCTCTTTTTGTGTGTGTGGGGGGTCTCACTGAAATCCCTATTCAGAAGTTTTATGTTTCTTTAAGTTCTGCATATTTGAGAATTGCCACTCCAAATGCTTCAAAACCCATTCAGAATATGTTGTATTCATGAACTGCAGAACTTCCCCCTGGTACTCTGATTTGTTTGGTATTCTGGTATGTTCTCATCAGGACCACATATACATCACGTCTGTTAACAAAAGCTTGCAGCCTCTAAACCCAGAGTGTTCCTCCTCGGGAAATGCAAAAGACGCCTTTTTAAAGACTAGATTAATGTGCTTGCTATGTGGTGTGGATATTTTGTTGTCTCACGTGAGAGGTGGAGCTGTTGGGATCCCGCTCTGAGACTCCTCAACAAATGCTGGGGCTCCGAAGTCAGCCTGTCAACCTTAGTCCCTGGAGCGAGAAGACACTGACATTGGCAGTGGGATAGAGCTGTCAGGAAACGCCACCGAGAGCCGCTCTCGCTGAAAAGGTTGACTTGCTCTGCCCCAGTTTTGTGAATGCAGGTCAGCACATGTGGTGCAGAGGGAAAACGTGAGTAACGCGAGGCCATAAATTAGTGTCTAGGAAGAGGAGGGATCAGCTGAGCTCCCGTGTCAGGAGACAAGCGATGCCACCCGCGCATGTGGCACAAGCAGCACAAGGCATCGCTGGCTGAGCAGGGTTCAGGTCTCTGCCTGGATTTGCCCTTCCCTGCCCAGATTTCACACTGGGGTGTGCAGCACCAGGGTGCATCTCCGGAGGGATTTTTGTGCGTATTGGAAGCAAAGAGTTGATGGAATGATTCACCCAAGATGCTTTCCTTGGAAAAGAAAGTGCTTTGAGGAGGAAAAAGTTACGTTTGTTTGCATGCATTTGTGATCTTTTGGGAAGAAATCTGCAAAGGTGATGCAATCAGCTAGCCACCAGTGTGGCTAGTGTGAGCACCCATAACCAGCCAGTATCCACAACCAGCTCTGGAACCCAAGAGTGTTGTGCCCTGTCTGGGCTTCTAGGCAACATCTCAGCATGTGTCCACAAGATGGTCTGACAGCTTGAGTAAGGACATGCCTCACTGTGATTTCATAATCCAGATTAGTTGGTTTGATGTAGTCCAGAAATATCCCTGTGATGCTTCTGGTTTACTTTAAAAACACAGGGTCTTGTTAAATAAAGTGAATTATCTTTAAAGTTCTCACATCTGTTGTTTATGTTGGACGATCAGAAATAAGAATCCTCATCTCTCTTCTGAAAATTTATTTGACATACTCAGATTTGGGTCAGGATTTTTTTTTTAGGATTTTTTTAAGGAATGTGAATATGATTTCTGGTGTTGATGGTGGACGTATCTTGTGACCATTCTAGTCTCTATAGTCTGGTGGGCACAATCTGAATTACTTCATTTTGGAGGAAAAAAACAAATAGAATAGTTTTGCTGAAAAATAGAGCCTCTTTTGACTCTGATTTCTGTAACTACAGATTTTTAGCATGAACTTTGCTATTGTCGTGTAGCACTTCCCATGCACCCAGCTCAGTGTCAGTAAATATATTTTAAAAAGCTTCAATATTCTGCTAAAAGTAGATCTACTTAATAGCATGTAAGGGATAAGATTTATGACTTTTCAACAAATTTGAATGTCAAACAGAAGTTCTAAAGAAAGTTTATGCTTATACAGCACTATGGTAGCAGGTGGGAAATTGCTACTTTTAGAGCATCTTTGGTAAAGCGTTATTTATGTTAATATTATGATTTAAAATGTTATTTGCAACTTGTGAAGGTGAGGAAATTGTGTTTTCTTAGTCCTTCAAGGAAAAAAGCGTGCTGAGAATCAGGTTGAAAATAGTTTTCTTGCACTTTATCCCATTGGACACTAGATGGTGCAGTTAGCCGAGAATCTTCTGATCGGATGCTTAAAACCTTGGGCAATCCCTCACTGAGGGCTTCGATATGTGGGTTAGAAGGGGCTAATTCGGTAAAAACGGCTCGTTAGAAACCAGGTGAGTCCTTGATACGCTGGGACGTGCTCGACCCCTCTGAGTCCTTGCCATGCTGGGAGGTTTTCTGGAGAGAGCGCAGCACTAGATAGAGCATTGGATAGAGCATTGCAGACATGTGAGGACTGTCTCTAAACGAAGTCTTTCCTCTGCCCTTTCCTCTGAGAAATGGAGCTAATCAGGGCTCATCAAATGAGGCCGAGCTCTGTCTTCTGTGTGAACCTTAATAGTACTATAGGGGGTTGGATTTCCTGAGCTTTTATGCATATTTGACTCTCTTAAGAAAAGCTTTTAAGTGAACAGTATCTGTAATCTTGCATTTCCTAGACAGTTTGAATATTGTAAGTGTCAGGGTATCCCCAGCTCTTATCCTTGTTCCCTGCAGGGAAACACAGCAGTGTTTGGGTGAAAAGGAGCAGCCAAGTTATTGCTACTATCTTAGCCTAAGATAAGTTTAAAGAAGGAAAGGTTTAATTTTGGAAAGGTTTAAAGGTTTCAAAGGAGGAAAGATTTTTGTTTGTTTGTTTTTTAATGTGGAAGTTTGGGCATCTCTTCAGTGACCTCCTCTTTAAGGGTCTCGCTTTGTGGAAGGAAAGGAGCCACTGCAGAAGTTCCTCCTTTTCTTGCTGTGACCTGGTGCTGTCCTGTAGCTCAGCAGGGTTCCTGGTACGGAACAGGAATCAGGGCTGATGAAATTGTTTTCAGTGGAGAAAGGAGGGGAAAAAAGAATCTCCAAGTGGGGTAAGTAGGTTTTCATGTGCTAGAGGTCTCCCAAATCAAGATTATATGTGAATGGCCAACTGTGTAAATTGCTTTGCGGAAGACTGAGATTTCCCTCTCCCATTACGCTGAGTCCCTTCGCTCGTTTTCCTTGGTGGTGGCAAAAGGCCCTGCTGTGTTGTTTGTCAGAGATTCTCTGTACCCAGTGAGAAAAGATGATGTCAGTTGACCAATTTTTTCTTCTCCAAGCCGGATGATTCCCCTTCTCAACTCCTCTCTTCTCATGCATATGCACAGTGCTATTTCCTTTACCATCTTTATCCTTCTGGTCTCATTTCTGAGAGGTCTCCTTCAATTTGGCATGTCCCCTTTGCTGTCTTTGATGAAACAGCGCTCTGCATCCTCCCCAAAGCCCTTCGAGTCCGAGTGTGAGCCAGACCTTACTGTGGCGCGTGCTGTCCTTTTCCTGACAAATTAGCAAAGACAGGGAAAGGGCTGCGATGATGATAATGGAGGATTAATTAACCTCTGCAAAAGGTCTTAGCCTGAGCTTCCTGGATGTGTCCTAACAAACTGCTTGCTTTTTTGTTGTTGTTTTTATTAAGTCCAGAAAAGTGGATTAGGTGGAAGGCATTTATTTTATTATCTAACATTGATGCCAAAGAAATTATTTGTTCAAAACAAAATTTGGAAAAATAACGTCAAAGCCTTCTTTTCGGTGAGGGGGAGGTGTGTGTTTGCATGTTTGTGTGATTTTGTTTTTAGATGCAGCAATTCCCTTTCTCACTTCTAAAAGTTCAGGAGGTATTTTTTAGCTATGAGATTCCTTGTATCACCCGAAGTCACAGACTGGTCACAGACACCATGCGAAGAGCAGGCTCTGAGACTGTCCTGGTGTTGCACCAGGAGCAGCATTAGCAAATGCAGGAGATTTCTCTGGTCATGTAGCTGGAGAAGCCACTAGCCAGCAGAGAACAAGATTTACCCAGGAATAGCAAATTGCTGCTGCTTTCAGCCTTAGCAGGCCTCATTTTCCTGCATAAATCCATCTTAGAATGCAGCCCAGCTCAAAATGATTAAATATATATATTTTGCCAGAGGTGCTAAACATGCTCAAGAATCCCCTGGTCGAACTGAGGCTGGAGATGAAGGAGACGAGGCGGAACGTCGCCGGGTGCCGTGGGCCGGGCTGCGGCTGCACGGGCGTTTTGGGGGCTCCTCGGCCGGCAGGAGACGGCCGAGGCTTCCTCGTGCGGTTGCAGAATTAATTGGGGTGATATAGAGGACACGGTACCGTAGGGCGGCGTATATTAGCAAGGCGTCTCCAGACCGGGCCTGGCCTCCTTTTCCGTGCTGAGCACAGCTACGTTCCTCGAGTATCTGGAGTATAGCTAATCTGCAAGAAGTGGTTTTATTTAGCCTCAGGCCTAGCAATAGTGATCTTATAATAATACTTTTGATCTCTCAGCCTGGTAGCTTCCTAGATTTGTGCCTTTTTCCCTTCCCACCCTCTCCTCCCCTGTTTTAACACGCCGTTATTGCCAAATTCCTGTACTGCAGCCTGCGCCGGTTAGTGAATATTCAGGAGCTTGCTTCATTAAGATACAGCACATGCTACGTGCCTAATCGCGTGCTGCTTTTCTCTTAGCCTTTACTGTGACAGCAGATAAGCTTCTCCCATAGATCCGCATCTGTGATCTACGCTTTTTAATATAAAAATGCAATTGGATTAAAATGAGACAAAGGGAACACATAAACGTGGCACCGCTTCCTTCCGCATCTGGGGAAGTGAGCAAAGGCAATTGCGAGTTTTATTTATTTTATTCTCTTTCCATGAGAAAGGCTGTTTGGAAATTAGTATTATGAGGAGTAATTTTGTTTTGGTTCCTTGGGGGGCAAGAGTGGCTCCCATGTTTTGCAAACCCTCCCGTGCTCTGAAGATGGCACTAAAATGGTGCAAAACCCAAGTGTTGCAGTCCTGATGAAGAAGCGCTCTTGCTTCCATAACCAGACCTGATAAAGTCCTCTGTTCGTGTGCTGGATTTCTGCCTTGGATGGCTGGTGGATGGCTCTCCACGTGATTTATGTTGTTGCAGACAGTATCTTGTTATCTTCCTGGCTTCTGACAGAATTGAAAAGAAACCAACTAAACGTGCTTCTGTCAGTAGGTGATTTAATTGGAGAAACCTCAGCAAGTTAAGGTAAACCACAGGCAACATAATTCTTTTTCTTTTTTTGGCACAATAAATGACGACCTGTGATGGGCACAAGCAAAGCAGATTCTCACAGTAACTGCCAGCCCCATCATATGTTGTTAAATTTGCCTAGAGAATAGAAAGAGAGAGAATTTTCAAAGGAATTTTCTTTTTCTGAGGAAAATATTTTCAGGCTATGGACATGGTGCAAGGGCTTCCCAAGTATTGCGGGTCTTTTCAAAGGTTAATCTGAACTGCAGCTTCAGGAGACTTTCTCTGTCCTTGATATGCTGGGTGCTTTAGCCATTAGTATTAATTAGCTTTTATTCTTTTCAGATGTTAGATTGCTCCTTAAGTATAGTATTGCTCCTATGACTTACTCTTAAACAGACCTAGTCTGTTTAAAAAAAAAAAGTCTCATGTGCTCTGCATGTTTTTAGCCACATCTCTCTTTTTTTATGCAGAAAATGAAGTATTCCATAATCCTTTCTTTCTTGTTACCTGTCTTTCCACAGTCTTTTATATGATACTAGTTACTTTTCACTTTCCTGTAACTCAGTGAACTGTTTTTCACCTGGTGTGTTGGCATCTTCATAAAATTGACATTCCCGCAAAATAACAAATAAGCAGACAGCGGATGTACTGTTATGAAGGTTATTTTATTTCATAATTTTATTTATTTATTTATTTTTACACTGGAATCTGTGAAATTAAAGAATGGAAAGACTCCTGGATGCTACAGACATGAGACTTGTCTCAGCTTTCTTCTCTTGTTTCGAGGAATATCAGTATAAAAGTATATCTGTAGTCATTTTTTTCCACTTTTTAAAGCCTTCTGATTAAAAGTGTCATCTAACAACCTTATCCGAAAACAGGAGGGATCTTTTTCTCAAAGAGGTTGGAAAGCTTTAACACCACTTATTTCCCTAAACCTGAGCAGTTGCTGTGCCCCTAAATTTGGCACTTGGAAATGACACTTATGCACTCTGCATTTTAAATGAAGAATTAAAATTCTGCAATGCGTTTTCCCTGAGGAATACACTCATAATTCACTCTCTCCATAAGAGATCTGTGCGTTGATACTTTTTATGAATTTTTGACATGTCAGAAATGTTTTAACTTTATTCAGTGGAAGGTGGAAGGTGCACACGGCAGAAGCGGGCTCTGCACTGCTGCCTCCAGGACAAAGAGAAAAGAATTTATTTATTTATTTGTTTATTTATTTATTTATTTATTTATTTCAGACCTAAAGGAGGAACATCTCTGCAGCCTGACTGCTAGATGCTAAAACCAGGCTAATTCCTGGTTTGTTTCTAAAAGCTTAATTTTCAGGCTTGCATTTCCCGTGGCTCTTATTTCAATCACACACTTGCAATGTATTTCTGCAGCGTGTGTAGCAGTTAGGAAACAAGGGTCTTTTGGCATAAAAAAAAAAAAAAAAAGAAAAAAGATATCTTCCTGGCTGTTACTGTCAAGCTATTTTCAAGAATATGTATATAAATAGAGAAGAATATAATAGAATAAAAGAATATAACAGAGTTTTAGGGATTATTATTGTAATTACTATTGTTATAAACATTTTGGTAGTATCACTATAGAGAGTTTCAAGGAGAGTTTCAAATGGGAAACTTTTATTTCTTGCTCTTCGCCTCTGCGCAGCGTATGGATTTCAGCCCGTCACGTCACTTGCTTTCTGGTAATCTTTTAAGGACAATATTGCCACCGCAGCTGGTGCAGCTAGTGAAAATGTCCCCACGCAGCCAGCAGGCTTGGTGACCCCAACCACTCCTCGTAGTCCTGCACTGTCCACTGACTTTACCTGATCTCCCATGGTACTTTTTGCTCTCCCTTCTGTCTCCGTGCTATTCTTTTCCATATTTATTAAGTAAACTTTTTTCTTGTTACTTTTTCTCCATTCAGAATTACCTTTGGGATCTGTTCCTGTATTACCCATGTATTTTTTTTCCTTAGTTCTCCATTATAGCTGTTCATACCCCTATATGTGGATCTACACCCTCAAAGTACCAGGTTGTACCAGGTAGATGTTAATACCTGATGACGGATGCCCTTCCTGTGTAAGCCAATTCTTTATTTATTGATCACTTTGCTTTTTGGAGATTGCTCTAAGAGAGAGAGGAGCCGTATTTCCCTCTGTACTGTATTTCATGCTCTGTATGAACAGCGTTGGTTTATTTTGCTCCTGGAAGGTTTTTTTTCCTCCCCTCCCAAACAAAAGAGGGCTAAAATATGCTTGAATATTATCAAATCTAGTGATTCCACCAAAAAGAGCTCTGATTAAGTCCATTTTGATTCTGCTGAGATTTCCTGAAGCCCTGAGCAGCAGCAGGTGCAATTGATTTTTCAACTTAGAGACCCAGGCACATGGCATTGCATCTACTATCCTTTATACTTGAACAGGAGATGTCTCCTACATACCTAAGAGCTATAAACTAGCTGTTTAGGCCAAAACACAGAAAATATTGGCATTCTCAAGGAAAATGTATCTTGTTTTTTATTTTATTTTATTTTTTATTTTAACCCAAAGTCAAACTTTTGCTCCCATTGTAATAATCATCTGCCTGGATTTCAGCTCTGGTTTTGATCAGCCATCAGTGGCTGATCCCAAAGCTTGTGCTCTCGAGCCAGAAATATTCATTAAAACCCACTAATTATCTTAATAAAATTACTATAATTGATAACACAATGAGGGAAAAGTTGGAAAGACTAATGATGTTTTCAACAGATAGGTTTTTACTTTGAAGTCGGTGTCACATATTGTGCCTTTGATCAAATAGATAGGCCAATTCTGAGCAAGGAAAGAAATTTTTTAGTGAAAGCAAATAGCATGTGAGTATAAAGGCATAGATTAGTTACTGGGAACTGTCCAGACTAGCGCAAAGTTATCAACATCCTAGGAGTGTTAATGCCATTAGCCAGCTTCTGAGGGCCACCCTTGCAGCTTATTTCACATTCAAATTGCTGCTGTTTTCTCTTTAAAAGATGCCAGGGCTGCAGCTTCCCCTTACTATTTTGCAGCCAATCTGAGCTAAATTAAAGAATTCAGCTGAAACTGGCTTATTTTCCTATTTTTCTAGAAAAGGGCATATCATTTTACATACATTTTTTTTTGAAAAGGCCTTCTTTTTCAGTACTCCTGAGATGTTGACGTTTGCTTAAGATAAATGTGAGTGAGCAAGAATCAGAAAAGTGGGTGATGCTGGGCTGATACTTTATTAATAATTGCAATGTCTAAGAATGCCTGAAAAAATGACCAGAATAATTTCAGTTGCAATGTTCAAGATGGATTTCCATTCCTGAAGATCTTCTCATAAAGATACCGTGACAACTGAATTTTCATCCTCTCTCTATTTCAAAGTCTAAACTGTGCCTCAGACACAACTGAACACTTAAACCTTGCTATGGAAATGGAACTGCATGGATAGGAAAAAGCAAAAATCAAGCAGGCTAAGCATTGTGTCAGTATTTTCCTTTCTGCAATCTGTAGAAAGGAGTGCTGAGCAGCATGGTAGGACACTAGTATGTCAGCATCTTACTGCCCTTACCAGCTCTGAGCGTGGGGATTCCCTTTGGAAAAGTGCAGTTTCTTCCCCCACTCTCCCTGCAGCACTTTGCCTGATGAGAATTTGCAGGATTAATGCTTTAGGGGGCTTGTGAATATCTATGCTTTGGGGAGATATCTTCCTCCTTTGAAGAGCTTCACAGGCAAAACCTTTTTTATTTTTTTAATGTATTTTTATTTTTTTATCCTGTAGCTGTAGTGAAGCAGGATAGATATGTTTCCCAGTATGGATTCATCTTTCAGAGCAGAATTATCTAAAAAGCCAACACATTCAACTCATTTATAAGGTCATCTGAAACACAGATCTATGGCCTACCTTTCCTCGTGCCAGCTTCATCTTTTTTTTTTAATCTTTTTCTTGACAAAAGTGGAGTAGATCCAAAACTGGATTCACTGCCATTTTCTCGTCTGTGTTTTGCTGCAGCCTTTCTCAACTTGGTGTGAACCTGAGCCACTTTGGAGCTATGTGACATGTAGCAGGGAAGAGAAGCATCTTGAGGAATATTCAGCCCAGGCTTGCATGTGGTATATGCAGCTTTGGCAAAAAGGCAACCAGTGCACGAACTATTAATAAGATAAGCAATTTATATGAAAAGTTTGGGAGCTGATGCTTGTCTACCAAGTGATAAGACTCATCTGACTCAGCAATTCTTCAACTTTTTGCACCCAAACCCTCGGTATCTCTTTAGTACTATTTAAACCTATTTCTCCTGACAGGGTGCTGTTACTAGTGGTGAATAAACCAGAGTATCTGCCATAAACCTGCTGTCTCAGCAGGCACCGAGATCCACTCACCCTTTTTGTTGTTAATTGAGCTACAGCTATCTTAATATGGATTTTCTTCTGGCAATTGGAGCCCAGGTTTTACTAGAGTTAGACAAAAAAGCTGAAATTGCTTGCAACCTAGAGTGCAATAATTGTAGCAGAGGCATCACTGGAACATGGTAAGTAGGTGAGATACTGATTAAATTCTTCTCAAGTTTGGTAATTTAAATTTCAAAAAGAGGCTGAGCCCATATAGTGTCTATTCATTGCGTTGCCACTGGGTATTACAGAGGGAGGAAACCTTGATGAAAATAGCAAATTTTAAGCATTTTTTTATGGACTAGCCTGCCTAAAATTTGGGGCTTGTGAGTATTGCTCCCTTATTTGAAATACAAACATGGCAGAACAGATTTGTCTGTTTGTGACCTCTGTGGATGTCAGCAAGATCATGTGTGGGTGGATAAGTGCAAATTTCCCAAATGCTGCTAAACCTGGGGATGATGATTGTGGTTATATATAATCTTGAAAACTAGGATTATTTATATTCAGGCTTCTGGGAAAAGTAGGTTTCAGCCTAATTTAAGCAGGAATACATCTGCCTTTGAAAAATCAAAGGCATGTAAGCCACAAACTCTTTTAAATTCTTTTTTCAGAAATCTCATCTGATAACAAAATGAGAGGTGTGGGAGAGGATAGAATTTGTCGCTCTCCTGTAACTCAGCCCAGATCATCCAAGCTTTGCTACGTCAGGATTATTGACCGGGTTATTAGTGCAGTCCTTAAAGGCCCCTGAATACATCAAAGCAAATATTCCACTGCCCTTCTCATTACAGCTATCAGTAATGATCTAAGCAAGACTGGTCCAAAGATTCCTCCCTGGACGGACATTCTTTCCAAGCCTCTTAATTCAATCTGAATGATGATGATAATTTAGGTTCTAGTATTACCCAGGGGCTGTGATTGTAGATCAGGGCTCCATTGTCCTAAACATTGTGCAGAGAAGCAAAAGGTTTAAATGGTGTAAAACCATGGAGTTATGAGGGCTAAACCCAATACAATTGGAAGAAATTAATAGGACTCCCTGCGTATATTCCTTCCAATCAAATTATTTCCTTTTTTTTAACTATTTTATAATGCCTTTATAATTTCTTTAGCTGAGATGTTCATATCTAAAGGCGAATTACAGAGCTAAGTGCCATCTTATTACATATATTGGCTCATTACTATTAGAACTGCACCAGCGCTTTGCATTTGGCTGAGAAGCATGCAGTCAAATGTAATATGTATCTTTTGTCAAATAAAACAAAACAGTAGCAATTTAAATTGGCTGCAGGAATGGAGTTTATTTTTAGCTAAAGACACCTAAATAGTAAGGGTCTGGTGTGATTACTCAGTGTAGAAGACAACACCCTAATATACCACTGCTTAATGTGTTGATTTAATTAATGGCCTTGACTTAATTCTCCACATGTGTTGAAACGAGTTGATGAGTGTTAGTATAATTTCAATCAGATGGATTTTTCAACTCAATTTTCATCATGTTTGTTTGTAAAATTGTATTTTCTCAATTATAGTAGGATAAATGCTCCATTATGAGACCTAATATAACGATCCTGATGGTGATCTTATTCTCATCAGGGAGATGCATCTCCTCCCCTCTTCCTCACAAACAATTTTCTCTGATGTTTGTTGGTTTACTAGATGTAATATTGAAGATTACCAAAGACTAACCCAAGTTCTCCATAATATTTCTTATTGGAGTCCTTATGCTCCAGAAGTGCTTTCTCTTCCCCAAAACTTGCTGGAAAGCAGTGACTGGTTTCCTTTGACCTGTTAGATGGGTGGTTTTCTCCCAAATTGCTCAAGTACCTGTCAGGGATGGAAGAAAGGCCCCCTGGTTGAGGAGAGAGAGTATTGGATAAGAACAAGCAATACAGCAAAAGTTAGAAAGATAAGGAAGAACAGAAATTATATTTCCCGTGTGTTCTTTTTATTTTTTTCTGTTTTGAATTTCTGTGCCTCTCATTTCCCTGACATCCACACTTCCTACTTGTTTCATGAATCCTACATAAGGAAAGATGGGGAAAAACATGGGGGTTTCAGGTTGTGACAGGACTAATTAATTTAGGTCCAACTCTAGATCCGAGCTGACCCTTTGTATTCCCACTGTTTCGCGCAATCTCATCATTTTTTTTTCTGTCTGATCCACTAAGATCCTAAAGAAGACATCTACCACCCACTCATCCATGTGATCTTTGCTTCACCCTCAACTGTCAGTGTCTCTTCTGCCACTTCTGCAGGTTGCACAGGGTTCAAACCAGAGCCCCCTGGAATTAAGATGTGCATCTGGGACAAAATCTGGACCTGAAAGCAAAGAGCTATGTTAGTTTGACCCAGTCTGTTTTCCGGAGACAGTAGGAAATTTGCAGCAATGATAATTTAGTTTTTCAATAAATAAGAGTTGACTGGATTGGATATTTGTAAAAGCAGAGAAAGGGGCGATTTAAAAAAAAAAAAAATCCCTTTCTGGCAGGTATACCAATTATATGGAATTAAGTGGCTCATGGTGATATAGTTAACAAAGATGTGCAGTATCACAGCAGACTAGATGGCAGCAAATATTTATGCATCTTTAAGAAACACTAGAGGTGATCTTGGGAATTACACATCAGAAAATAAGTGCCAGATACATTTAATGAGATAAGAGTAATAGGACTGGGCCAAACAAGAACAGCTTCTGTAAGGCAAAAATGGGTTTCTTTTAACTTGCTAGAATCTGTACTAGTGTCAGTAAATTAGTGATGGTGGAAAAGAGGCTAGAGTTATATATTTGATTTACAAATGACCTTTGACAAAGCCACATCACTCTAACCACCAAGGAAAGAAAATAGCTCTGAAAATAAGTACTATCGAAGATTAGAAACTAAGTGATCAAAACAATTGAGAGGCATGAATGGTCTATTTGCAGTATAATGAAATGGAAACGAGGGTTATTCGTAAACCAGCCTGAGAAAGGGAAAGGCCATAGACATTTCTGCATCTCGCTCTAGTCAGAGCTGTAGAAACACAAATTATTTATTGATAACAAAAGAAATAGACAGACAGGCACATGGCAATTTGCAGATGGCACACAATTATTTTGGATAGTGACAGCAAGACAAAGCTCAAAGAAATTTCAGATGAATCAAACAGAGCTGGGAGAGCAGGCAGATAATGGATGAGAGGTAATGCTGAAAAATATGCATCTCCACAGCAGAAGGGGAAATACGAATAACTCATACAAGCTTAATTAACTGGATGTTTCAGGGATGTTTTATGGACAAATCTCTACCTATAGTAGTCACTGAAATCACTAAGCAAAATTATTACAAGCACATTGAAAAAGTTAAATACTGAAATAATGCCATAAGCAGTTCCATTACACAAAGATGCCAGATTTTTTTTTTTTTTTAAAAAGGAAAATATACAGCTTGCCATAGGGGGAAAAAGGTATTTTTCTGCTGTTTTCCTAGCCAAAGGATGTATTAGGTCATCATTCTATTTTTTGCCCCCTACTACAATTTTCTCCTCTCTTCGCCACTCTCAGTCAAAAGGAAAGAGGCTGAGGGTTTCAAAGCAATTCCTGCAAGTGTAATAGAAGAAAGAGAAAAGCATGAACTCTTGGGCACCAATGAATTTGCACCGTTACGAGAAGTGGCAGAGTCGGGGAGAGAGACTTCCCACCCCCAGGAAAGCATTCTCTCCCAACTAACACCTTATTATACATAGCCAAATTTCACAGCATAATTCGGAGCCATGGGAGAGGAGGCCTTGCTTGCTCATGCATCCATTTGCCCGAAGTCTGGAAATATTTCACAAGAGAGAGAGAGAATATGAAAAATCAGCACATTTCAGATGGGAGATAAAAAAAAAAAAAGTCAGAACATATAAATCACATGTCCCTGTGCAGATAGATAGGAAATTAGATTTTAGTGAGGTTTCCAGTAAAGCTATAGAGTGCAAAGCATGTTGCTGTTCTAAGGGTCTCTTTGATAAAACGGGTCCCTGTTTAATAGGACATAATAACCTTTCATATATAACTTTTTATAGGCTGTGCAGGCTGGGAACTCCAGGAATCTGCTAGTTCAGTGAAAATTTCTGGAATCTGCAGAAGGGAAAAAACAGCTGCAATGTCTGAAATTCCTTCCTAGGAAGGGAACTAGGCCCTCTAAAACTGTGAGATGAGCTTAAAATTGCAAGGTGTTTAAAAATAATAAAGTCTTTATTTTATTTTTCATTCTTGGGCTCTGAGGTTTTATGGTAACTGAAACTCTGAGAATGTGTTACTCTGTGAAAAGTCAGATTTTCCCTTAACTGCATTCTTCCAACACTTGTACCTATAAAGAAAAGAGCCAAGGTATAAGACTCTCAGAATATGCCTATCAGTGTCAGTAGGACAATAAATGCTTTATTGAAGGGAGACGTGAGGTGCATTGTTTTCACTTTGTTACAATTCACTCATGCAGAAAAAACTCCATTTTGTGGTATGTTTTATGCCAGTAGTATCTGCTTATTATACATATAATCAAAATAAAGTGTTATGTGTCAACAGGTAAAAATATAATAAGTGGAAAGATTCTCATGAATAGAGATAGAACTTGTTTTAATAGCAATCCTGCCATAAATAGTTATCTTATTCTTGCCTTAAAACCCTGCCATTTCAAATTGAAGTCAACAAATAATTTCATTTGAATCCAGGAGAGGAAAAATATTCAGAAATAGCAGTGCAATTCAGTAATAGTATTGACATTTTTACTACAATGTTTGTTTTGAAAAAGTCAAAGCATTTTATTTCAAAGCTACAAAATAATTCTGGGGTTGTGTGTTTTAAATGGCATTCAGAAAGCTTTCTCCTCCAAACAGAAACTTCTGTATTGGACTGAATGAAACAATTCAGATCTATTTGACCTGGTTTTAATCTTTGGTTGCTGAAGGAATAATCCATTATTTCCAGAGATTTAGCTGTGAATATGTGACTAAATATGTATGTGCCTTCAGAGAATGGATGCAGCAAACCTATTAGTTTTGATCTTTTATTTTGATTTACGAAGATATACATTAAAATTACCCTCACACCTTCCCTACAGGCAATTTCCACACAGGTAGTGTGAACTCTAGAGAAGCAAACTCTGTGAATGCAATGATTCATGTGTGACTGAGTTCCATTGAAAAACATTCAGTTTTGACATATAAACACTCTGGTACCATTCTACCCTTGAAAGGATATGTTGCATTATTTTCCAAATGCTCATGAGACCCACATATACATACCAAAAGGAAATAAAAAAATCTCATTTGGCAACACGTCACTAAGGTTTAAACGTGGTTTGGAAGTGTCCTGCTCCTCAATCATGGCAGACATGTTAGACTTTCCTAGGATAAGTCATTGTATGTACTTCCAGAAAGGAAGTCCAAAGGATGAGAACAATATGACTTGGAAAGGAGGCAGGACAGGGTCTATCTCCAGTCTCTCCAAGTCTAGAGTTCATGGACCTTTGGTATCCACAGTATGGAAATATAATGATTATATTTGGCAAAAAAAAAAAAATTGTTTGAAAGTGTTATGGCTATCTCTATTTTCAGCAAGGGGCATTTTGTGGTGTTTCAGTCTTATATCTGCAAACTGTGGTGGCTTTGACATGCTGAGCCTAGGGTGATACAGGTTCAGGTAAAGAGGCCTGCAATGGAAAGTCCCTAATGGGTTTCCCACCTCTTGTACTAATCAAATGATTATATCAATTGCTAATTGATTTTTGAAAACAAATCTTTAAAGTATTTCCTGAAGATATATATATATGTCTAACATCAATGACAACTTCTTAAATTCTCTTCTGTTTTGGCTTCCTCAGCCCGACCTTTTAACTGCTGTAGCCTGAGTCCAAATGGTGGAAATACCTGTTCATCATCTGGTGCTTGCTCTGCTAAACCACCATCTTTGATTAATGTCTGCAGTCTGACAGTTTGATTACATTCCTTCCCTTTCATTCTGCACCCTCCCCTCAGCAAATAATAATTCAAGAAAAAAAAAGAGAGAATTTGAATAATACTTAGTTCTACTTAGATGTCTACAGAAATTCAAATTTATATTTAGAATCAAAGGAAATGACTTTTTTTTTTACATCTATAACCTACCTTGTAATTAATTACAGAGGATGTAGAGATAATAGTCTGACAAATACTTTGGAAAATGTCATTAATAAACTATTTTCCTGAGTAACTTGTTTTAGACATTTATAAATAGAAATATTTTTTTAATTTCTCTTATCTCTGATCGTAATTATACTTTCCCAATCACTCGTGACATGTCAAATCAACCACAAAAAAAGAAGAAAATTGAGAAGGAGCATGACAAAACTTAATTTTAGTCAAGTGCGAGTAAGTGTTTTTGGAATGGGGAAAATAGAGATAAATAAATTAAAATCAAGGATTTTATTATTATTTTCTTGGTAAGTATGCACATGCATAATTGCTATTAGGCATATCTGTCTTTTGGCAGAAGTCTTGATTAAGGTCAATGGGGATTTCTGCCTATCTGCTGGGTTATTGTCCATTACTTGAATATTATCCAAATTGCACAAACATGTGCCTTTTTAATTAAGCACCTGGTGCAGAACAGCATTTCAAAGGGCATTTTGGTGACGTGTTTTAGGTGAAGAATAAAATCTTTATGGTGCAGGATACAAGCGTACATGCAGTATGTTTTATTTAGCTACCCTTCTCTTTGTATGGATAAGACAGGAAATGGTTTCCAGCTAGGCTCTACTGTTGGAAAAGCATGTGAAGATTACAGTTAAGAGTCTTTTTTTTTAAAGATTGGTTTGATACTGAGAATATGAGTGATTTGGAGAAAAGGTGAAACAGTTTCTTCTGCTTCAGCTGTGTCTTCAGCATTTGCTCAAGTCATATTCTGTATTATGTATAAGATATTGCATATAACTTATGAAGAACTTCTAGGGCATCATCACTTTCAGTTTAATGCCCACTTTGATTTTTTTCTTTCAAACAGAGGTCTCTTCATTAGTCCAAAGCACTCTATCTTATTTACCTTCCCAGAAAGACTAAAGAGCAGTTGACGGTCACATTTATATGTGTGTGCATACATTTGTATGTGTAGGTGTGTATGTGTATAGGTATATCTCTATAATGTATTTTCAATGAAGCCTAGAAATCTTCATTTTCTTAAAAATTAAGGTCTATATATATCTCACCTGCAATCTTTTGAAGTAGTCTGTAGTTTTCTCATCACTACAGTGCAGATGTGCTTCCTTTAGCTAAAATAGCGAGGCAAGTGTCTTATGGGAGATATTTAAAATCATGTTTTAACATAGTACCTACAGAAAGGTTGAATGAAAGATAACACCCAAGGGGGGGAGAAGAGGTAGATGTATTAAAAACAAAAAAAGAGAGAGAGGGAGAAAATAAAATAAAGAGACAGCAACTTGAACATATTAGGAATTTATAAACTTTAGAAAGAGAAAATTGTAATAAAGTTTAAGTAAAATATGAGGAAGGCAGATGACAAAGAAAAAGAAAAAAGCTGTATTGTAGCAACTTAGTTCTTCAAGCTTTGCTTTTTCCTTTGTTTAATCTTTCCTTCTAAAACTTTTTTCCAAAATAGTTTTCATTCCTGAGACTGGATTACCTAAATTGGAAAGGAATGTTATATTTTGGGTCAACCTAGTTAGAAATAAAAAAAGACTTTTCACACAATTCTCATTATAATACCTCTTCATATTGTTCTTTTGCTGTTCTTTTAGGACATTATCTTGTTTAATGCTTTTTGCAGAATAATCATGAAGATGATTTGCAGTTCATCAGTCAGTTACACACATAACTTGTTGCAGTAACAGGACATTCAGTTTCAAATGGTACTGCAGAAGACCACATCCTTACCGCCTCAATTTGTAATAACTGATTATTAATAATACAAAAAGTAGTATTCTATCCTATCCTTGAATGCTTGTGATAGCTTCCTTGACTGTTTAAATGTCTGATAAATCCAAGAAAATTCCCTTCTGTATCATCTACTAGGGGAATATTCTTTCTCTGCTACAAACAATTTTTGGGTACAACCCTCTGTTATTATTTTACTCTTTGGACTCATTTATATTGGATGTTCTTTTATAGTAAATTGTTCATAGGTATTACTAAAAACAGGATGGATATATTTACTTAATGGAAACATTTAACAGAAAATACACATTCTGGCTAACAACTGATTGCTATTGGAAAGAATATGCACTATATCAGCTAAGAATAATACCTGATGTTAATGATTAAGAGGGAGACTTGTTGATGCTTATAGTAGAAACAGGAGAAAAGGGAGGAGCGCCCAAATTCTTGTCTTCTGCCCCTTGGTTGGCCATGGCATGAAGCATAGGGATAGCAGGCAAAGAGGATGCAGGTCTGCAGATAGCCCCATACAGAGGTTACTCTCTAACACAATCAAGTCAGAATAATGACTGCAACCTTCGATCACAGCAAATCTATTCTGCCCATCTCAGAGCAGAGCACATGAAAAACCTCATTGATTACATGTCTCTGAGACACAGACCACTGGGGAACACCCTAGCTCCCAATCAAGGATTCCTCTCAGTGAGAGCAACTGTTTTTAAAATATTTCATTTCTATTGCAGATATTTCTTGGGAAATGCCTATCTGTGGGTTTAGCATCAGTGTATGACTGTGTTGTAATTTAAGAATTGAAACCACACTTTTTTTGTAGTGTTTTCTATTTCCCCCGTAAAATAACCACTGATGCAGCATATCCAGATTAAGATCGATTAACAATTCTGTGAATTTTGCCCAGCAGCTATAATCATTGGTTGCCTTAGCAACTTGATAGATTAAATCGTAAGCTAAAATCCAGAGGGTTCAATTAAAAATTCCTGTTGAAATTCAAATTCTTATGCAGGATGAAAGGACCAGCGATTCAATATGCATTTGAGAATTGAAGTTTGGCTCTTTTCTCTTCACTGTCATTTATTATGAATTAAACATAAGCCTAATATAATATTCAGGAAATATTTACCTATAGCAATTTACCACTGGTGTTTATGCATTAGAAACAATGAAGCTTTGTGGTTTTATTATGACAGTAGACACAGACTAAGCTTTATATTGTTGAAAGAAAAATCTGATTTATTATATTTAGAAGGCATTTTTCCGTGTATTTGATATTAAGCTCAATTTATGCTAGCATTGGTCCTAAATATGCTTGTTTAAGGACTAGGTTTTCATCATGTGCTTTTCATTTGTTACTCTAGGACTATAATTCTGAAATGTGATCCTAATGGACTCTGCTTTTTCAGGGCTCAAACCATCCCATGTACATCTTCTGCTGTAGAACAGAGCAGAAGTTCCCCGCCCTGTTCTTCCAGCTCCAGCATGGTTATGTTTGCAATCATTCCTGGCTAAATACCAGAGGCTGTTCTTCTTCTTTTGACCATTCTGACCTTCTAATACAGTTTTTATTGACATTATATTGTCTTTTGACTCTCCTGGTTCTCCAGAATGATCTCCAAATATGCTAATTTGGTGCCTCAAAAGCATCAAGGCTGAATGTGTTATATGCTCCCCATACACAGCATATGAGATAGGAAGCGAGTACCACCTCCCCCTATTTTAAGCAAAATTTGTTTTTCTTCCTTTATTGCTCCTTAAAGAGTTAGCAATTTACTATCCTTAACATATAGTATTGGCATTTATATACAGAAAAGAAACAATGAAAATAAGAAAGTGAATTGATAATTATAAAAGAATTAAACAGGACTAAATAGAAATAAGTAGAGAGAAAGATAGATGATAGTGTAATGGGAAAATAAAATTACCTACAATTCATAGTGGTAACAGAAGAAGCCTCCTTTCTCGTTTTGTGGTTAAAGCCCTTCCTTCCATTTTTGTTCTTGGTGGATTTCTTACACATTAGTAGATTTAACGAAAAGAAACAGAACTGCTATTCTGAAAAGATCGCCGAATCACAGAATGGTTGAGCTCCACGTCCCTCCTGTACTGGGGAGCCCAGAACTGCACCCAATACTCCAGGTGCGGCCTCACTAGGGCTGAGTAGAGGGGCAGGATCCCTTCCTTCGACCTGCTGGCAACGCTCCTCCTGATGCAGCCAGGATCCCATTGGCCTTCTTGGCCACAAGGGCACATTGATGACTCATGGGGAACTTACTGTCAGCCAGCATTCCCAAATCCCTGTCTGCAGAATTCCTATCCAGTAGGTCAGCCCCTAAGTTGTACAGGCACCTGGGGTTATTCCTGGCCAGGTGCAGGACCCTGCACTTGTCCTTGTTGAACCTCATGAGGTTCCTTTCTGCCCAACTCTCCAACCTGTCCAGGTCCCTCTGAATGGCAGCACAGCCCTTTGGAGTGTCGGCCACTCCACTCAGTTTGGTATCATCTCCAAACTTGCTCAGGGTGCACTCTGTGCCCTCGTCCAAGTCGTCGATGAACATGATCCCTGCAGGATACCACTGGCCGCAGGCCTCCAATATCTCAGTTCTGCTAAATACTGGTGTTCTGGTAAATACTGGTAGATTTCAAAAGTAAAAATCATCATAGAAAAATGTTGATATTATAAAAGTTAATATATTTATAAATCAGCATCACTTAACATCTGAATTTAAAGACAAATCCGAATTCCTTTGGGCCTCTGTTAGCAAGAAATCTTTGCAGGTATATTTTATTCTAAAAATTATCTCTTGAAATATTTTTAATGCTTCTAGCAATCATGCTAAATTGTGAAGTAGGCCTGAAGTGTAGTTCAAGATGCCTCAAAGTTCTGCATTTGGTTTTAGACATAAAACTGTAGGTCTGGGAGCTAAAAAATGTAGATGAAAGTATAGAACTGAAAGCATAGTCAGATAAAAGAAGTCTGTGTCTAGAAGATAAATATTTTGCTTGTTTTATATCATTGTTTATTATTTTAAAATATGCTAAATTCTTTGTATATGTGTTCGCTGGGTGAAGGAAGCTTTCTGGTCAGTATAAGGTAATGAAAATAGAAGTATTGCTACCTCTTTTTCTGAGCTTTTCAGTTCTCTATTTGTAATGGAAGTGTGCTTTCAACTTGAGGAACTCATTTTCATTTTATATAATGATAGGACCTTGAAGTACAGAACTGCAAAGAAAGTTCATCACAGAAACTCTGCTCTGCAAAACAGTCCTCAATAATCACACAGAAATGCAGATTTTCTAAACTTCGTGGTTGAGAAAGCTCTTTCTGTCAGTCTTATGTGTAGAACTATTCTGCAGCTCTGCAGCATTCTTAGATGATTTAAATTTATACTTTTCATTTTGGAATCACCATAGCAAAACTCATGCTCTACATTTCTCTCTTAATTTTGATTACTGATTTAAAAATTTTAAAAGTCAATAGGGAAACTTACCTATTGAATGAATGGCTCTCTTTCTTGGTTTCCATATCTGAAAGAAAAAAAAAATGTGGAGCAGGATTATCAATAAATACCTCTACGTTCTTGGAAACTTAAATAAATTAATATTTTCATGTGTGTCCTTTACATGTAATGAGTTGTATAGAATCAAAAGACTTTATAAACTTGATCAGTATTATCATTTTCTTCCAATAAAACAAAGGCATAGAAGAGGCTTTTCTAGAGTTGCACAACAATTTCATGGCTGAGGCATCAGCTAAACCCAAATTTCCTGAATCAGTTCTGTCATATCAGTAACATTGAGTGTGGTGCATAATGGATTCTTTCACTGCAAATGAAGTTGTTTGCAAGAAGTCACAGGTATTTTCATGGGACAGCAGGGTTTCAGACATGATGGATAAGTGCTGAGAAAGTCATATTACCAATTCTTGATGGAAATCCATCTGTCCCAGCAATAGAAGATAGATAGTGTCAGCATGACTATCTTACAAGTTAGCAAGTTTTTGTTATTTCTAAGGCAGAGGTTTTTGAAGTCAAGGCTACAAAGCACATGTATTCTTCTAATGCAACATTAAATGCACATCTCTCAAAGAAAACATCAAAAGACACTAGCAAGGGAGATTCGTAATGGATTATAATACTCAGTTCTTGCTGATGTGCTTGGGGATGTAATGCTAGGAGACTGATAAATTGCTCAGCTCTTCAGTTTGCCCAGAGAAGTGCTTGGGTAATGGTCACCCAAATTATATCAGAGTATATAGCTAGCTGTGGTAGAACCAAGTAGTTTTTCATTTGTGTGCTGTTCTGCCAACCTATAAAAGTCTCGTCTTGGCCCAAAAAACATTAATTAAAACCTTCGGTAGACTATAAGATCTTTGGCTAGGCCCTGGTGATGATGGAGAGAGATTCTTCTTTAAGACAAACCTCTCATAGAGAAAGGTGTTAGAAGGAGAGGAAAATGGGTTTATGTCATGCTATGGACGTTAACAGATTGCTTTCCTACTAGCTAACACAAGCAGCGCAATTTTTGGCATGTAGCACATAGCGAAGACGGATATATACTATATTGTCTGGCAAGAATACAAGCAAATAATTGTATCAGCGAGGCAGAAACATGATTTTGATATTTAAAGCAAGGAAAGTAAATGAGAAAATAATTTTAATTTTTATCGAAGTTGACCTAAAAGATTAGCTCATTAAAGGTTATCCATTTTCTATATGCTGTCTAGCCCCTTTTTTTTAGATATAAAGACTGAAGAGCTGTTTTACTGAAATTACGATATGAGAGAAAAACGCTTGATTTTGGGTGCTGCCTTTCAATCCTATCCCCAGAATTCGAATCAATCTGACATGCCATTTTTCTGTCAAATCTTTCCCTGATTTCTGCAATTAGTAAAATAGTGCTAATGCCTAATGGATTCCTGCTTTTCTCACCTTTCTGATCAAGTTTGAATTTTAATACGGAAATCAAGGAGTGACTTGATAATGTGTAGTGACATCTGACTTAACTACTTCATTGCTTTCTATAGATAACTTTTATTGAAAAATGTCAGGCATTAAAATAACACAAATCAATGCTAATAAACTTCACTAAAAATAAACCCTTAATATACCCTCTCAGATAATGCATAATGCTGTAAAGTCTAACATGTTGGGAAAATGTACTGCAAAGTCTCCATGCTGTGGTACCTCTACTTATTCAAACTCCACGAGTGAAATGAATGCTAGTACTGGAAATGTTAAATATCTTTCACATTGGCATATTTTACAATTCCTTCTTTGCAGTATACATGAGAAAGCACTATGGACATTATTCAACCTAGTGTGGGTGGGGAAGATCTTATGAAATTTTAAAGTGATGCATTTGGAGATAGTAGTCTGCCAGCACATTCATCTTTACAGGGCTATGTATCCCTGATGGAAAAGGGATGATAGGGTGCCATCCTTTTAAATCTCCCTGAACAGTATGAAGGACAAGAAGGATGGTGAACCTTTAAATCCTGAAGTTTTTGTGGGACTCTAACACCTAAATATTGTGATGAAGGACTAATTTTAAATGGGTCTATCCCTGAGTATTGTCAGGTTGTATCTTCAGATACGTGATCGATGTTGCAGCCAGATAGTCTAGCTAAAAAATCAAATATACTGTCTGAAACAAACTGTAGGACGTGGCTTGCATCCCTGATAAGGAAAGGATATGTTGCTAGGCAGTATATAAGAAAAGCCTCTTCTTCCAAAAATGTACTGGTAAATCCATCAGAATTCCAAATAAAGTTGATGGAAAAGGGCAATGCATACAGGGGTGCAGGGCAATATGGATGTATACTTGGAATTTAGAAAGATTTTTGCATCTATTTACAGTGCACAGTGGTGACATGATGCCTTTCTTCACTTGACTGAGCAGGAGTGCCTGTGGAAAATGAAAAGAAGTATGTTGGTTTCATCCTTTCAGAAAAACAGTGGAAATGAGAAGCAAAAAAACCTTCAGAGACAGATGTCTTTAGATCCCACCAATCTTATTAAATCAAATGTTTGTGAGGGTGTTAGCCTTAGCTTTCATATTGAATTATACAAATGGGATTTAACTGCATGTTCCTGTCTGTCAACTCATGAAAAAGCATAAATGAACATTTTTTGTTCCATAGTCTAGGATGCTGAGTCAAGACATGATTTACCTCATCTAATTTTGCACATGTAAAGGTTGGCTATCTAAGCACAAGCCTGTTGTCATCATGCCCACTACAGTCAGTGGCAGGAATGAGACATCTTGTGTTGCCTGTTCTGCAAACAAGGACATGTAAGAAGTGAGGAGTCACCTTCCCGGAGCTCTGCAGTGACAACACACTTGTGGGTGGGAGCCTCTTTGGTGGTAGGTGCTGATGGTTTGTTAGGACAGATGCAGCTCCCAAGCAATCACTTGGCTGGGATTAGCAGGGATGGATGAAGTCAACTGCTTTGAAGCAAAGCAGGATTTGATTTTTCCAGAAGCAACAGAATGTAACAGTCTTGATCTAGGAGGTAAAAACCAAACAACAGAACATCAGTAGAAGTGCTGCAATCATGACCATTTTTTCCACTAATACTGGTGAATTTGATCATCATGCTTGCACAGACCTAACCAAACACCTAGAAGTGCCCAGAAAAGTGCCTATGGCCACTAAAACATTTAGATTGAACCTTGTGTTGCTTGGAAGTGTTGTCAAACTACTTGGTTTTGGTGAAACCAAAATATTTTATTTTTCTACATAATGCTCTATCTATATCTTTATATATACATAAAAATGTAAACATGGGTGTGTATGCAAAGGCTAGTTCAGCAGTTCATCAGGCATATATGGTCAGAATACTCTATAATCAGAAGATTATTTTGAGAGTTTAATATCTATTTAGAACTTTTGAACTTATTTAAGTTTTCATTTTATTCCTGGCTGTTTCTTTTTTCCCTTGATTTTGTTATTGGTTTTTTTTGCATTACTTTAAGTAGAAATATGGCCCAGTTCTGTTTGGCTTTTTATATATTTACATATCCTACTTTATTCACAGCATTTTGTTTTGAGAGGAGAAGTAGGAAGGGCAGTATTTACATTCAGGAATAAGAATGTACTATCCAAGTACATCAGTGTCCCCTCACCTGTTCCTGTGTGACTAATCATTTATGTCACAGGGAAGAAATTTTGAAGCAAGACTCAACCTGTTTCCTGAATCATAGGCATAAAGGGTTCACTCATAAGCTGAAAAGCTCTGGGGTAGAAGGAGATGCTTAAAATATGCTTGAAGAATGACAGTTTTTTTAATGAATTATGGATGTGAAATTGATTTTTTTTCTTTCTTAAATAACTTTTTTTTTGCTATATTTCAGAAAGTTGCCTAATTTGTATTTTTTGAAAAATATATTATTGGTTAAGCCTCCTAGGATAGAAACATAGGCAAAGCAGTTAGGGAAAAAAATTGTCAAATAACCTTCTCTAGGTGTGAGGGATTAGGATACTATATGTAGAGAAGGTTTAGGATTAAAAACCTATGAAAGGAGGTTGAAAGGTGTGACATTACATTAAGGTTGTACCAAGACATTATAAATGAGAAAGGAAGGCAGGACAATGATAATTTCAGGCAGATAATCTGAGAAGAGGAAGCCTAGTTTTATTAGCAAGTTTGGTGTGCAGGGGGTGGTGGGTCAGGCAGACCACTGCTACAGCCCAGCATATCCACGTAGACCTGTGTCAATCTGCTCCCCACTGAGACCACAGTGATGGGGACCTACAGCAGAGAGAAACCTGTTGGAAATGCATAGGTGCAGAAAACGTTCTGGTTTTCAGCATTTTTCTGAGATGCTTATGGAATACATAAGGCTTCCCCATTTCCATGTTGTGACTCTTCAAGACCTACTGGTACCATCGTATACATCATGCAGGACCAGGTACCTCCAGAAAGTAGTGCCTTTTGGAAGACTTCAGGTATTTTTGAGCTTGCTAGGAAGTGATTTTAGTTATTGTCCAGGCTGCCTCCTTGTATTATTAACACTTTATTCAGCAGTGGTATATGCAAGGTCACAGCAACTCTCTTACACTGCAACACAGAACGTGAAGCGATGCCCCAATATTTGCTTCACTCCGTCCACTCCCATTATTCTGGTTATCTTGCCAGGCTGTCTATGAATGTGTCTTGGAGACAGATTGCTGTTCTATGTTGTCTCAGCTGGCTTATCCTCATTTTTTTCAAATCTTGTCTGAGGATGGATATATTCGTTTCTGAATGTTGTCAAATAGGAGTATTTGAGAAGTTGATAAAATATCCTGGCTATGTCTGTGTAAGGCCTATTTATTTATGAGGGCATTTTTGGTCACAACCTTACACACATGTAAAAAGGAATAAATCAATAAATTGCTTAAGTGTCTTGGGCAGAGAAGCCATTTACATTTCTGATTCCCGAAGCAAATTTAGTCTTTATTAATCAACCTGTCTGCCACTGTAATAAACTCCTGTGCTCTCAGTGTGTGGCCTCATAAAATGTTTTGTAAAAATATGCTCCTCCCTAAGAGATTTAGACCAGCTGTTAAGCAAGCCAGCTGAACAGTTCTGCTCAGTTGCAGTCTAATTGGAGTTATACACATTACTGATCTTTTGCTTCTCAAGCCTAGTTGATATAATGCTCTAGTTCACATTAAAAAAGTGAAAAAGAATCCACTTTGTCTGTCCAGCTCCATTTTGTCATGTGTGTGGATGGAAACGTTGATTAAAAAATATAATAATACTAATGTGTATCACAAAACAACAGTGGAAAATTGTTTAATGTCAAATTATAAAAGATATGTAAGTATATATAAGAAAAACGATTGTAATTTGGATTATTTACTGCTGCAGTCTGTACTCACTGATGAGCAATGGATAACTTGCTAGCTCTTGCATAGCTTTTCCTCTTTTAGAATAAATTTTGTCACAGTTAAGTGCCAGAATAAATATTTATTTATAAATTAATTCAGACTATTTCTGTTTGTCAATTTTTTATTGTCTCAACCTGAGTAGCACCTTTAAAGTAGCTTCACATGTACTCAGAAGTCTGATTAATTAAAAAATATATATATTGCTTTTTGAAGTATTCTGAAATATTTTAGGCTGTCTGTTGTTTAAATAAATGTGGTTAAATGGATCACAGGCAAGAGACTTTTGCTTCTGCAATTTAAAAGCAGCCTATAATTTGACATTCCTTCTAATCTGAAGAATTATTTCACTGCTGCTGACAAGATATGTTTTAAATGTCTAAAATCATCTAGGCACCCTTTGGCATTTTATCACTGTTTTTCAGCACTGTCTGGGCCAAGGAAATAGGCTTCCTGTTCCATGTGACTGTGCAATCTTTTATAAAATACTGTGCAATGCCTAAAGCTCTGAGAGATGCTAAAGCAGAAGAGCAGAAGCTCTACCCGAGGAGACTACGATCTGAGTAGACTGAGTGATAAACTCTGCTGTAAATCAGTGCAGGAAGGGAATTTAATGTTCAGGAATTTTATTTTCATCCCAAGTACTACTTTGTCTGCTTCATTACTACTGGGAAAATCTCAGTGCCTAAGGTCAATCAGTTACAACATCTACAATAACAAAAGATCCATTAAGATTTAATGTGAGGAAATGTGAGTAAAATACCTATTAAAAATGATATTCCGTAACATTTTAAGACTCCATAGTTGCTCCGATTGCAGCTAATCAGTACACATAAACCAAACAGACAGAATATTTAAATGCTACTGTAAATCAGATTGTAATATATCAGCTCTAACAGTCTGTGCAAGGGAAAGTATTGTGAGAAATTATCTTGCCTTCTGAAAGCCAGAACTTTGCTTGTAATTCATTTTGTCATCTGGGACTTTCAAATGATATCAACCTTCTTGCAATTTTGGACTCACTTCTGCACAGGCAAATCACTTATTTGGGATGTGCATTGTGCATGTGATAAAAGATTGGTTTCCTCTTTCATATACTTGTCCTGATAGGAATGCCATAGGTAGGAATGGCCACATTTTGCTTCTGAGTTTTTCCTTGGACTATACTCTGATATACATTCATATTGCATTTATGCCCTGCATATGCATCTGTGCTGTCATGTTATGTCTTGAGCTTTAACGGTGATTTATTCCTTATTATAGATGAGCTAATCAAAAGGTATGTTGCTTCAGTCCTCTTCAGACTGAGAACACCTGAGACTAGAAGATTATACTGTCTGCTTATCTCATCTCTAAATCAGAACAAATTACCCAGAGATTTGAGTAATGCAACAGCAAAGCAATCTAGTGTCTCTCCTTGGTGTCTCTCTGTAGACCATGACTATGAGCTGAGGCAGGAGGACTTTTCAGTGTCTGTCAATGACTTTATTACTCAATCCACTGTTTAGCTGTTAGCTAGCTAGCTAGCTATTTTAAGGAGCTACACGTTTACTTATTACCACTCTCCCTTACGATCCTTTCTATGTAGCACTGGCTGCAATAACACAAATCAGCTGATACCATTAATCACAAGACTGGTGACCTTTGAAACCAGAAGTATCTGGAAGACCAAGGCTGGTAGGTTAATGCACTCCTTAAACCCTGGAACCTTTTATTACTTTTAACCTCACTGACCCAGGGCCCCATTGAATAGTGAAGAGTAAATTAGAGAAAGCAAGTCAGTAAACTAGAGAAAACAAGTAAATAACCAGTTCGTTGCCTAGCTGGTGCACCAGAAGCTATGCAGAGTAGGGCAGTAACAAATAACTGAGATCTTTGGAACGGCTTGTTCTGGTGCATCACTTTGAGGAGGGCAAAATGAATCACGAAAAGTGAGATGTATTAAAATTCCTATGTGTTTAGCTCTGGTGAATGTCGCCTGTTTGTCTTCATTCTGCTTCTGCAAAATCTAGGCATGAAATATGTTTCTCACCAATATTCAGGGAGATGTTAAAGCCTGCTTTGGTGATACTTTGGTGGTACTTTCCTCTTCCTACTCATGACGCTTTTCTGAAAGTTCAGGTGAGTTCGTCCTTCATGAAGTCTGGATGACACAGGAGAAGACAGCTGATGTGCCTGGATTGGCAAAAAAATGATTTGCCAAGGGGTGTCGGAGAATCTTTGAGGCCGTGAGATATATGAATCAAACGAAAGTATTTCCAGTGAGAGGTGCAGAACAGAATTTTTAAAAATATCTCTTGACTGGGATCCCAGTGGAAAGTTAAATGTAAATGTAATTTAGACAGCCAGTCCTGACAGCTCGAGAGCCGGCTGAAATGTTCTGATTTTTGATGAAAAAGAACAGCAAATATTTTGACAATTTTAGGGAACACTTTCTCATTTTTCTACAGGTTAGAGAACTCTGAAAGTTTCTGTTTTCTTGAAACACTTGGATTAAATTTAAAAACTTCAAAGTGTTTGAAAAGATGCCATTTTTTATTGTTGTCCTAAAAAAATGAAACTTTTCTTTCGGTATATTTTTCATCAGTTCTCATCCTAGTCTAGTCAAAGTATATCCCACCAGCCATATGCTTCCTCAAATTTTCCTCTAGTTTCAAAGTGCCCAAAGGAATGGGAATAAAAGAGAATGTCTCCAGCTACTGCATGTCTTGGGGGTCACACGTAAATAGTATTGATTTAAAAACAAAATATGACAGAAAATGGGTTCTCTTATCCTTTGTTAGCATATGATTAATTAATTTAAACTCTAAGTAAGTGCATAATTCATATTTTTAGATTTGCTATATTTTTGAAGCTTTTTTCTGATAAGTAAAATGGGAATACATTCTTTTCTTTGAGCTCATATTCCTATACAATTCTTCGGTATTTCTGTGAAAGCTGGAATAATACTACCCGTTATTTCTAACGTGGACCTTTTCTGGTTTCACACTGCAATGAAGCACTTTCATAATCAGTTTTGGGATGGATGTGCCCACGCCTTCCAGGAGAACTGCGTTGGGTTCTATATAAACTAGTGTGGGGGTTGATGGTCCCTCTTTCCATAACACTTTCTATCTCATTACTTTAAATTCATTAATACTCTCATCCTGAGCACGTCCCAGCGCTGTAGATCACTATTCTTTTCATTTGGAGAGTGAGCAGCTGGCAGGCAGAGAATAATCCAGCTCCTGTCGAGTGGTGGTGGATGAAGCGAGGGAAGAATCCTGGCATCTCGGCAGCAAGTCCTAGGCTGGTCCTGATGAGTACTTTCACTGTTGTTTACCCACTGTCCTTAGTAGTTTTAGAATATTTAGATTATTTTATATTTGGAGTGATTAAGTAGAAGCTTTTCCTCTCTGATTCTCTCTCTCTTTTTTTCTTTTTTCATTTTCACAAGAAGGTACTGCCCTGCCATCCTATGTTCAGCACCTAACCACCATTGCTGCATTGCTAACAATTTTTAATCTCTGAAATTATATTTGACTTGCCCACCTATATTGATCTGTAGGACTTCTCCCCTAGGCATTAACAGTGTAAATATAAATATATCTAAGTGAGAATCCCACTCTGCAGACAATGAAGCCAGAGGTGAAGAAGAGCAGGATTGCAGTGAATCAATCCTATGAGTCAATGCTATGAATCAATCCATTGAATCCTATCCAGGATCGCAGTGGGCAATGCCTTTTGGATCTGCTTGTTCTCAGCACAGGTGTTAGGACTGAGGACCTGCTGCTTTAGCAGAGACTCAGGAGCACAGAGCAGAGTCAATATAAAGAGGAGCTCTTGGGCTCTGCAATGCTTAGAAATGGGCCCAAGAACATGCTCCAACTTCGAAGGATTCAGAGCAATGAGGATAACTCATAACTCTCCTTATCTCAGTCCTTGTTGATCTTGCTTGCCTTGGTCTTCTAGGTCTGTTGGAAAGAAAGCTCTTGTTATTATGGGTTTTCATGTTTCATAACCTAGTGAAACCTTGCTTCTTGTGCTTAAGAGCTTTCTGGAGAGCCCAGTACTGTAGGGACCAGGGCTGGGCAGATTGACCTCAAGCCATGAAGCGCTGCTGGGACAGAGGGAGGAGGCCGCACTCTTCGTTGACACGGCCGTTATAACTAGCAGCGCTTCTGCTTAAGCCGACTTTCTAATTTCGCTCCTGGGGATGATAAAACAAAAGTGAGATTTAAGGAGGCCTTTGAAAGCGAAAGCAGCTTATACTCAGTCAAGAATAAAATAATGTTTGTGAAAGGATGGTATACTTCTGTGCTTAGGCCGGCAACCCTTTGTGTGTCTATGTGGGTGGGTGATTAGTAAAGAGATAAGCAGCTCATTAGAGGCTGCCTCGCTTGCCATTGCTCAGAAGGATGATTTGGTAAGAGTATATGGTCTCTGTGAACGGGTAAATGGATGCTGCTGTCTCCCTAGTGTTTCCTCTTGCACCAAGGAGAGACAAAGTGGTGGCCAGGGAAGCTCCGACTGATCAGCCCAGGGCATTAGGATGCTCAAGACAGCCTGTTATTTGGGGCCAAGTGTCAGTGTAATCCAATAACAAGATTCCTGCCTGGCCTGGGGAGGGCCCAGGTGAGAAATGGACATTTGGGCCTCCCAGACCCTCTGATATCTGGGAGGCCTTTGCCAGGCTGCTAATTTGCACTTGCCTCCCCTTCCTCTAAAAGGGAGGGATAAATGTTCCACAACACAGACAAAACCAAGGTACTTGGGTACTGGAGGATGGGAGGCATGGGCACAGTGCGGCAATTCAAGCATTTCCACATCGGACTCAGTTTCGTTCAGGGTTATATTTGGCAAGTCCCTTGCACAGAGCACTAGTGACATACATAAGCACTGGCGGCAATACGTGGTTTATTCCTTCTTTTTCCCCTCCCTGAGGATAAATTTTGTTGTTTACATTATTTCCTGCTGGAGTACTTGCCATGCATATACATAACTTTACTATACACTCTGCTCTTTGATTGATACGAGAATGTGAGCGGCATAATGGTGCATCTGAGGATTTTATGAACCATTTTAGTTCTGATTTCTTAACATAGCAGGAAGTAGCTTTAAATTTCTTTAACAAAAAGGTGTAGGTTGGAAATAATTCGTGCTGAACTAGGGACAAAGACCAGAACAAAGTGGCATTTTTTCAAGGGTATTTTTGTTGTTGTTGTTGTTTGTTTTAAGGCTGCTAATGGTTGTAATATTAATCGTGTGACTCACTGGAGTTTCCTTTGCACTAGCAGAAACTGGGAGTGGAAAATCAATTTCTAAAATCAAAATTAAGTACCATAATTAAGACTGCCTCTGTTCCAAAGCGCAGTAAATAAAGGAGCAAAAGGACTGGCTAAGTTGAAAACTTTGTCTCCCATGCCATTGCATGGCATTGGACTAGATCCCTGTGTGCAGGAATGAGCCGTTTCTCACGTATTGCTCATTGCCTTGCTCATGTGTCTCCCACTGCAGGCACTTCCACAAGGAAAGCAGCATCTCATGTAGTTACGTAGAGCATCTCGTACTCTCTTCTCTTGACCCTATGTACCATGTGTAGCAGGCTACGTGCTTCCAGCACAGCCAAAAACAGAGGAGCAGAAAAGCAGACATGGCTCTTGTGTGGCCGAGGGCACCTACACAATATTTTGGGTCCTCAGAGTCGCAGTTTAGTTTCGCCACCTCTCTGCAGTGCTGTGCCCTCGTGTGTCAACCTCGTGCTGCCCTCAGCTCTGCTGAACATCAGACAAGGCAGCAGAGATGTCTGCATGCGGTGTCTGCTCAGAGTTTCAGGAGAAAAACTGGACCTGGAGCAAACTCGGAGCGTCGCTGAGTTTCTGAAGGGATAATTTCTAAAGGGAAAAACTTTGGCACAAGAATTACTAAGGAAGTTAGATAACCTAGGGGAAAAAAAAAAAAAAAAAGAAATTGGAAGAGGAGAGCATGGACCTCTGCCATCCTTAATATACATGATTTCATTTTTGTTCCTTTTTTTTCAGCTTTTATCCTATCTTCCTTCCTTTTCTGTTTTTCTTCTCTTCTTTGCAATATTTCTTTGTCAAGATACATGACTGTTCTTAGAATTATTGGGCTTTCTTCCTGCCAAAGACTTACATACTCCAAAGAAGCACTTAGCTTTTAAGTAACCTAGTTTTCCCTGTCTTTAAAATTCAGATCTCAGTGACAGAATTTTTAATTTTTGATTATGAAAAACTGATTCTGTTATGAAACACTCTAATTGGCAGAAAATACCACAAGTAGAAGCTAATCTTTCATCAGTGTTGCGACTGCTACAACACCAGTTTTTGCCCTCACCAGGAGAGAATTCAGAAGGGCTTTTGGTTTTGCCAATGGGAGAGATTCTCTTCTTTGTAAGAGTATATGTGGATTCCCATTTACAGTACTGCCTAGTACGAAAGGGATGGGAAGGGTTGTCCTCTGTTTATGAAAGTGAATAGCGGAGTCATTATAAGACCTTGGGACTCCCATCTACTTTTCATTTTGTATGGTCTGCAAGCCTAAAATTGGTGTATTCCAGGCAGGATAGCTGAAATTAAGACTCCTGCCTTTCCTCATATTCTGCTCTTTAAATGCCATGCCCTGGCATCGCATAGTAAGTGTGCAAGATGACTAGATGTGTTGGGGATGGGGAATGCTTGCCAGCACAGTCAGCCAAGTTGATACCTGCTGTGGCCTACCCCTGTAGAAGAGCTACCAAGTTCACTGTATGCCATCACCTCCGTTCTGTGTGCGCAGCTGTGCTAGTGGCAACACATAAACCTTGGAGCAAAGCAACTGCTTTAAGTCTTTAGCCTTTCCCATCTAACATTGTGTCTGCTCTCCCTCCAGCCCTGCAAGCCCTGGAAGTCTAATCTTTTAGTTTGTCTTCCTATCAGCAAAGGGAGTTGTTTGCATTTCAAGTGGCCTTGCCCATAATCCAATACCGGCGTGTTTTATGCCCGCTGTGCGTGTATGCTCAGACAGAGGAGGGAGAGAAACACAGTCTGCAGCCGACATCCATCTTCCCCACAGGTGTGTGCGTGGGGGAGGCTGGCACCCCGCACGGGCTGCGCGAGGAGCTGTCCCTTAACGAGGCCAGATTAATGCCCTGTCTAGAGCTACACTGCGCTGCTTTGCATGCGCTGCCCGGGTAGAACAGCGGTGGTAAAGTGGAAGAGGAAGCTGGCAGTCAAAGTCCCAGCGCTACTCGGTGCGTGCAAACCACTGGCAAAGGGTTTGGAGCGACCATCTGTTTCAGTGCTGGGCATCAACTGCTGCTGCCTTCAATGTTATGGAGCCATATCTAAGAATAATGGGATTTAGCACTCTACTTGTTGTGTTATGCTCATGCACCTCTTTGTAGTAAGACTATTCTTCCACAGAGGTAAGAACAGAATTTAATATATGGTGCTGCTTAGTTGCTTGGTTTATAGAAAACCACTCTTGTGCAAGATGCAGCCCCTTGTAAAATTTGCTCTCAACTGACTGTCTCCTGTCTGTGCTAATATTGCTGCTCAGCTGCATGCATCTTGCCGTCCTTGTAATGCACTTCACTGAGCAAGCTGGAGTACTTATTACTCCTGTGAGCAGACCACAGCTGGGAGCCCCAATTCTTCTTCTTCTAAAACAGCTCAGCTGGTAACACCTCTGTAAAACACAGACTTCATTATGGCTACAGTAAAATACAGGTGGCAATAAAATCCATGAGTATCAGTGTGGACCTATTAAACTTGTTATTGACAATATATGGCAGATGACTGCATGATGGAGCAGTAATAATATGGCTTGTAGCCTGGCCATTTCTGTCCTGCAGGTTTGGGATAGAGCCACAAGGGCATGCAAGCAGTTAAAATGCATTTCTGGTTAGAATAAAACCCAGGTATTTGGCAAGGTTTATGCTTCCCAATCTAACGTTTTCAGTGGGTGGGGAAAATTACCACCCTATTGCTTTGTCATTACTTCTTAAATTAACAATGTATTCGCTTTTTCTTATTTTTTTTCTCCCTCTTTAAGTGGGATGAATTGTGGCTTTTTATTGCTTCCTACTTTTCTGAATAAATAGTTCAGTAAAGCTGCTAATGTTGATGGTAGAAGTCATAAAGGGAGGTTTTATTGTTTAATGAGCACTGCCTTCAATTTTCCCGGCTGTTGAACATACGTAAGACTGTATGTAAGTAGTTGCTTGAGAGAATGTCCCCTTTTGTGGTGGCAGTGCCCCGATTTCAGAACATACTTGTTCTGCTCATAAAAGCCTGGCAGTGCAGTGGGAGAGGTGTTCTGCTGTTTGTGCATATATGTGAGAATTAGTCTCTATTCTTTTTGCATTAACATTTATAGTGTTGGTTAAGCTCTGCAGTTATGCTGCTTCTCTTTTCCTGTGGTTTTGTCCTGCCCATGTTGCCTTGCAGTGAGAGCACAAGATCCCTTGTTTCCCTCTTCAGGTTTTCAGAGGATCTTTCCTTCTCCTTTTCCCTTCCCTCTCATGTAGGGCTTAGTCACTGAGTGCTATCCCTTTGCTCCCAAATGTTTTGCACCTTAATGCATCCAGTCTTTCACCTTCAGTTTAGAACCCAGAGAGCTGGAGTATGGACAGATAGCTATTCTACAGCAATCATATTCCAGAAAAGACAAGTTTTTGCTTCATCTTAATGGTTTGCAACCTTGTGACTGCCAAGATTAGCTAAATGTCTGAACTGGAAGCAATTGGAAACTATTCTCTTCCCCTCCCACCTCCTAAATGTGACTGCTTACCAAAATATGTGGCCAGATAATATGTCAAATACAAAGCAAAGACATACTTTGTAATTTCCTGGACAAAAAGGTCACTCTCTTAAAGTGTTGCCACTTAATTAACCAACTTTCCATTTTAAAATGTCTTGAAAAGATTCCTTGAACACGTTCTAATCTTAACAGAAGTAAGCAGTATCTGCCCCCAGGCTCACATCCTGGGCAATGCCATCCAGTTCTGGTAGCTTGGATGCTCTGTGCAAGTTTTATATGGAAGCAAAACATGTTCCCTTCTGAATTCATGGATCATAGAGTGAATCATTACAGCCATTCTCTGAAAATCTTTGGGAATTAAAAATAGCTTCCTTGGCTCCAGAAGCCTTGTACTAGTTTGCTATGGATATATTTCCTTTGCTGTGCTTGTATTCCTCTTTATTTGCTCTTTACTACAGAAAAGCACAGCAGAAATCGCTCCTCTCTGTGCTCTGTACAGCTGTATCTGGAGCAGCTCTGCTTCTCCTGCAGGATGGGATTTCTGCAGGGCAAGGGGCAGGATTGTCCTTTTGTGCTGACTCCTGGCCAAAGAAAAACCCAGTGCTAAACCCTCTAAGTTCCTCTGGCTGGGAGACACATCTGGTTAGTCCCGTGTCAGGAGCCCCCAAAGAGCCTCTGTCTCCTTGCTGCCCAGCATTGAGGATGGCTGGGAGAGTGCAAGGGTTAAAGCTGAGCTCTGTGGCCAAAGGAGAGCAGGAGACTGCTGTTTCACTGCAAAAATAGCCGTTTGTAAGCACTTCCCAGCTCCTGATGTGAAATAACTTGCAATTAAAGGAAGAAGAACAAGCAAGCTTAAGTAAAGCACATCTCAAAGATTGATTTTTTTCTTTGGGGGTGGGGGGGGGAAGACAAAAAATCAGTTTTCTGTTTCCCAGAACCAGCATAAAAGGAAAGCAGAAATCCCTGAATGAGTTTGAAATCCTCTAGAAAAGCTCGTATGACATCAGCGAGCCATCCGAGGAGCTCTGATGGCTTTTGGCTGCGAACTGAAACTAGGCAGCAAAAATAAGTCCCTGCCTCTATCCCAGACCATTTGAGCGAAGTGCAGCCCGCTCCCCCGGCACGTTTCCATCGCCCTGGCTCGTGTCAGACACCTGTTCCTCCACCTGAACAGTTAACAGCCCGTTCTATTTTCGGCACCTCGATACCCCCTTGCTTTCCCTGCAGTGCTGTGCGTCTCCCCATCGAGCTGCTGCTGCTGCTGCTGCTGCTCGCTGCTGCGTGCCGGCAAGCGGAGGCAAACCAAGGAGTTAAATTTCAGCACACGCGAAGAGGAGGTGAGCTGTCAGCTCCAGTAGTTTGCTGCAGCCTCCTTCCACACTGACACATATGTAGTTTGTGGTGACAGTGCTAAAGAACTGCAGACAGGCACTTAGCAGACTGGATGTGAGCTGGATGCAAAGATGCCTCACCCTGGACTTCCTGCTGGCACTATGTAAATACACCTGCAGCCCGGCCACATTGGGTTTGTTGGTATTTTTTTTTTTTTTTCCCCAAAGGCAGCATGAGAGGATCTGACAAAGCAACAGCATAGTTGAGAGAGACCTTAACCAGCATTAGATTTGTGTCTCCGTGCTGGTGGAAGTTGCCTTTTTTTATTATTTTTTTATTTTCCTCTCCTTGCTGCGTATTCAGCCTGAGATTCTCCCTCTCTACAATGTTTGCCTCTATTTGGTATGCCAAGAAGCTGGGACGCAGGTTTGTGCATAACGCCAGGAAAGCAAAAGCAGAGAAGGTATGTTCCTAGTGGGGCTGGAAAGCCTTATGTCTCATGTAAGCTGCCTGCTGTGCTGTATCTGCTTAGATTATTTATTTATATATCTATATACCCTGAAAAAATGACCTATTGCTCTTTAGGTTTTCGTGCGAGAATCCTTGACTTGTTTGCTTGCTAGTTATAAAATGCTCAGGAGATGATCCAGTCAAAAGTCTGTACGGTCTTTATTTATTTATTGCAAAATAAACAGCTGTGCATCTGGCGTCCCTTGCACCAGCAGCACTCCGGTGAACTTGTTGCTGTGCTGCATTATTTTTATTAGCACAACATTAGGGGCTTGAGCAACCATTGACTCTCTGCTGCTTGTATGTGTATTTTCTAGCGTGAGACCAGTGGGAACATAATAACCTGCTAAGCTTTTATAATGGTCGAGATTTTTGTTTCATGGTACTTGTTGAAACTGTGTTGCAGCAGAGAGCCCCTTTATTTAGAAATAAATAGGTATGTAAAGAATGGCCAGTGCTGTCTTTCAATGTTTTTTTCCTTATAATATTAAAATATGTTTAACCATCTGTTTTCTGCAAGTCCCTGTAAGATTCTTCTGTTTCCCATGAGCAAAACTTGAATTGTTTTAGAATTTACAGTTATGATGCTTGTGGGATATTGAGGTAATTGCCTTTTTTGTTAATTATAGGAAGCCTTTAGTTATACCTGCAGTCTTTTTTTTTTTTTTTTCCTCTTAAATTAACAGACAAACCATTTTCAAAATAGGACTAATTCCTCTTTTATAAAACTCAGCATTACGTTGGGGGGAAAACAAGCCCTTAACTGCAGTGTTATAAAGTTACCTCATTAGTCTGGTAATGATGGCTCGCTCTTTTCTCTTCTGCCTTTGATGTAGTCAAAGAATTTATAAATGGGTTGCTTTATTATTTCTTTGATATATCTTAGGCTATGTAATGCTGCCACCAATCCAGCACGTAATTATTCACTGCCTGAATTCATCTGTAGCTGGAGAGGCTCTTTACCTAGATAAAACGATTAACAAAAATACATTATCATATTTATGGCTGAGGGAGGGCAGAGTGGCCAGGATTCCCAGTGGTTTTTCTGCACAGGATTCCCAGTGGTTAAAAAAATTGCTATACTGTGACTCTGAAATTGAAACCGCCGAGCCATTGGGAAGTTAGCCAAATTATAGCGATTTATGCTTTCAGCGCCATATGTACGGGGGGAAATTGGAAATGTAGTTGGCGATACATGGGGCTGTCCAACGTTTTCTTGTTGTTATTAATCGTATTTGTGCAAAGGGGATATCATAGGAACTCTCATGCGCCTTGTTATGTTGCTGTGGGAGGAAACAAAAGTTGCAGACTGGATCTTCCCAGTCCGGAGGGGCTCCCTCCAGAGGAGCGTTTTCCCTCAGCCTTCCTCCACGAGGAGGGAAGCGGGATGAGTGGCCCCCGTTCCCCTCCTCACACAGGGGACTCATTCGTCGTCTTTTAAAACAAATTTACTATGTGTTGTTTAAGGTGCGTGTGCATATAGATTATTCCCGTAATCCCAGGAAATTTCCTAAGTGACAGAGTATCCAACAAGAAAAAAAGGGCTTTTTTTATACAGTTCTGTAATATAGTCAAAAAAGATACTCTTTTGAAAAAAATGGAGCTCCTTTTCTGTTCCTCAAGTTATTTGTAAATATTTCTGTATAAATCTATGTATTGCTACTTATTCAACTCAAATGAGATACACTCAGGCCAGTACTATGGAGGTTTGAAAGTTCTGCCTTATAATTTTTGGGGAAATGCTTTTTTTTTGAGCATTTGTACTCTGGCAGTGGCAGGAAATCCCATTCCTAGAAGCATGTTTAAATTTGTCTCCTAAGTGCCATTGATGATCAGAAGCTGATCAACACTGGCATCTTCTGTGCAATACCTTGGCAGCAAAGAGATCCTCAATATGAAAACACATCTGTCAACAAGTACATTAAAAATGACATTTTCTTCAAAAGATTTTTTTTTCCTTTTTGTTTGCTTGTATTTTCTTTATATAATGCTTGAATAAGCAAAGTATTAAGTAGTTTTACCTTGCATATTTTATCTGGAAGAATAATTAGCTTTTTCTCTTTGTGCATGATTTGAATTAAGCATTGTTTTCTTAATGTGCTTTTGGAGGAAATAATATACAACAATAATTTGTAATGGCCTGTGTGTGCAGAAAGTGTTCCTTGCAGTTAAAACCTGGATAGCAGGGACCAGATCATGGTTCCATACCACATCCTATGTTATACTTACCTTCTTTGGACCAGAACAACTCAGGCATTTTTCAAAGGAATGCAGTTTTTACAGGGAGTTATCTGTTTCCTTAGGAACCAAATTACATTTTTGGAGGGGAGAAGACACAAGTAGTGGGATAGAGTAGACTCATGCATGCATACAAGTGTATGCACAGCCTGACAATACGTGATGGATTTGGGTCTGACCTGGGTGGAGAGAGGTTTTAAACTTGGATGCTCAGGTGACTACATAGGGAAGAGCTGCCCAAAGAGGTTATGGAGTCTTCAGTCCTGGAGATACTCAAAATATGACTGGACACGGTCCTGGGCAACCTGCCCTGTGTTGGACCTGGTGATTTCCAGAGGTCCCTGTGGAACATGCTTCCAAGGTGCATGTAAAGCAGAGCTTGCAGTGCCAGAGGATGCACACAATGGGTGAGGGAAGGGAGAATGCCTTGTAAGAAGAGCTGCAAAGGCAAGGGCATCACAGCATGGGAGAGCAGTGCACGAGCTCCATTCCTGGATCTGTGGCTGCATGGTGAGGTCCAAACCGCCCAGCCCACAGGGTCTCCAGAGCTCCCCACCTTTTCCTAGCATAGAGTTCCCTTCTCCATACCTCCAGGACCCCCTAATGCCAAGAACTGCAACATCCTGCAGGCACACAGGTCCCATGTACATGGACTACGTGCCATGAGCCGGATTTCTGGGTAGATGAGTCAGTACCTCCCCTAGGATACTATCTCATTGATTCCCCCACAGAACTTAAGGGCCTCCTAGTAGATTTTAAGCTTTTGAAACCAGACTTGAGCTCTTACCATTAAAATTTTGTCTGGAGAGAAGAAGCTGGGCAAATAGCAGGCTTAAACATGATGCTGTTTCTTTTGAGATAGATGGTGTGCTCCAGCAGTTTTATACCAGTCGTGTTGCTACGGAAAATTGAAGAGTCTTATTCAGGAATAGTACAAGTGTTTTTGAAAAAATTCAAAACTTTGGAAAGTTAAGCTCTGTTCTCTTTTTGTTTTTTCAACTAGTCCTGCGTAGAGGTTCAGATCTCTGTAAGTAAAATGGGCAAATGGCTCTTAATTGCTCTTAATGTTCTGTTTTTTTCTGTGAAAAAGTCAAATATGTCAAAGTTGCAAATACTTTACTGTATCGTAAACACCTTAGGCTAGATCATAAACTCTTCTAGGCATATATTGAAGTTGTTTTATAGAATCACCTTCTACCACAATGTGATAGTCTTGGCGAGATTGCTGGTGTTACTCTTGCCCTGAAGTGGCGAGATATTCCGTGTACAGGGAAAGCTGCCAGTAATATTGTCTAAAACCAACTGAATTCTTCTCAAGGGATCTGCTGTTCTTACCTGTGATATTAAAGTTATTAAAATGCTTTGAGATTGTCAGATGAAAGGATTATTGTTATGAGAGTAAATGTGATCATTTCAACATCAGAACTAGAACAACTCTGAGCAAAGATTGATGTCTTGAGTTTTTCTCATTAAACCACAATCAAGCAGAAATCAAGAGATGTTAACTGCGTGCAGTTATGCTATAAAAATAAGTGCTCTAAATGATTGGAAGTGGTACAGAAAAGTAGCTGAGCAATTAATCATGTTGATCTGAGAGGGTTAGCTAAAGCACTGTGAAAGAGCTTCTGATAATGCTTTGCTGTATTGATAGAATTTGGGTTTGGTATTAAAGGTGAGTAAAGGTTTGCCAAAATCCCCTTATCGTTTAATTTCAACAGGGAAAGTGAATATTAGTTTTCCTGCTTGTTCACAACTGAAGCATGGCTGAACCATCAGACCCAAAGTATAAACTCTGTTAGAACTGGTCATATTACTGAGCTTCTACATCTAAAGAGAGAAAAATCACTTTAAAAGAAGAAACCTTTTGGCAGCAATACAACAGTGCACATATAAAGCATATAAATGAGAGCTGTCTTTCATCATTATTTTGCAGAATAAAACTGTTAGAAGAAATCCCTTTCTAGTTTTCAAGTACAAAGTACTCTTGCAGTGTTAGCCGTTTTAAGAACTAAAAATTGCAAAATACATGGTTGTGCCCCAGAAGGGAGTGGTAATTTAAGAAAATAAAAAAGTCATACAAAAAACATCAGGTTTCTGGGTTGACAATTGTGAATAGAAATAAAAATTGTCCATAAGTGATGCATTCACAGTCTGAACTGAACAGTATCCACTTACGTGAGCAATTTTAAGAATAGCAGAGTCTGGGCTAGGGAAGGAGAACATAATCCAGCATACGATTTTTTTTCTTTCTTTTCTTCATTCTGTGGATTTTGGATTAGAGTCTTTTTGTGTTAAATTGAGTATCCTTAGTAGCCTGGTAGCATACAGTAACATTTACAAAAAGGGAAGGAAATTTTCCTTAGAAGGTTAACAAAACTGGGATATGTAAGAGAAAAAAAAAATAAGCTACATGTTCTTGTAAAGCTTTTATTTTGTTTACAAGTGTTTGTCCAGCAAGCTACTTTGCAAGAGAAATGAGAAATTCATTTGGGTTGGTGACTAACTGCCAGGAAGATAAACTCCCCCTTTGATTCAGTACTTGCATGTACACTTTGGTAACATGGATTTTCTGTTTCTTTCTCAAAATGGTGCTCACTGGTACTGAGTGAAAGTATTTTCATTCCACTGGGATTGCAATGATGGGACAGGATGATCAGATCTAGTTATTATGATAGCTATAGGTAAAACGACATCTTCCTTAAGGGACAACTCATGTAGCTGCCACAAACACTGGGCGCTGGTGGACACTTTTAATTGTATTTGGGCAAGAAAGGCCCATGTCAATCAGACTGGAGGCAATGACAAAGGTATGGCACTTATGCACAGGATTCTCCATAGGATCCTAGTCCAGAGTTACTTCACAGCTTGGGAGGAATCTTTTCAATTGTGCTTTTAAGAGCTTTATTTGGCAGATTTAGGGAGAGATCTTATCTTCTTACACCAAAGTGTGTGGAGAAATAAAAAAATGCAAGTGTTCAAGTGTTCCTGTATCCCACGTTGTTTGTGCTTTAGCACAGATGGTGTTCTAAGGCATTATCTTACATTGTGATTTAATCCAGAAACGTATAGCTAATAAACTCTTTTCTTTTTTTTTTCCTTTTCCTTCTTTGCAATTGGGTATTATCCCATGAATGCCATGATTAATATATAACAGTAGGGATAAGCTGCTTAAGTGGAGATTTATTATGCTTATAATTCACCTCCACCTGACAGTCATCAGCATTGTCATAAACAAAGTCCACTCCTCTTGCAGAAATGCAAGAGTAATGTTTTTAAGATAAGATACTGGTGAAGTTAATCCTCTGCAAGGCTTTCTCATAAATTAATCTTTTTAGTTTTTTGCATCTATGGGGGATTTTCCTGCTGTTTCGTTAGCCCAGCTGCAAGGGCTCAGCACCATCCGCAGCAACTGATGTAGAGAGGGACTCTTGTTTAAAGTGGTCTTTACTTATTGAAGAAATGGTTATTAATCAACTCTAGGCAAAGTCTTCATGGAGTTAAAAATGCCCTCTCTTGTACACTAACTTAATCCAGAGGGACCATAAATTAATCTTAGCTGTCTGCCATGCATTCATGACACCTCTTCTTTCTCCCGTGCCTTATCATCCTGCCCTACAGACTGCTGTTTCAGCACAGATTGGCCTGCAAGGTGAACAAGGTCTTAAATTCATCATCTCTTGGACTTCTGCCATACATCACTGATAAAAGTATTTTTCCTTTGCTGTTTTGGCCAGTGTGGTGGTTCCCTCTTAGAAGCAACTGAAGTAACTTTTCCAAGGAAGTTCCATCTTGTATGCTTGAAATCCACCCAAAGAGGAGCAGGAGGGCGTTTGGAAAGCAGCAGCTGAACCGACGGTTGCATTAATTGCTATCCTGAGTGTTCCTGCTGGGACACAAATGGAATCAGTCTGGATTTACTTCTAATGAATAACTAGGTTTATTGTCATCAGTATTGTCATCAAACTACGATCTCTGTTGAAAGGGGTTGAAAAAAATCTCAGGTTTTAATTCCTGCTTGCATAAATAACATAATTTTCACAGATAAATTTATTGCTACCAGCTTGTAAAAATAAATAAAGTAGCATCTACTGTATTTGTAACTTTTAGTTGTATTTTTCCACTCTTGATCTGCACTGTATATCATGATCTGTTAATTCCCAGTGTGTGGCATTGTGAATATAATATTTAATTCATAAGCTGTTCATTATTTTGTTGGAATTGTTTTATTTCTTTGCATTTTTATACAGTGTTCAAGTACATTATGAAAATAGCTTGTGTGATGGGCAAATATGATTTTTTTTTTGGCATTACTTGCTTCTCCATCTTGCATATGCAATGCAAAAGAGTGCATAATAAAATCCTTGTTTGATTTGCGTTCTGAACTGCATTTGGCATCATTCACTATGTTTGCAAATAGAGATCAGTTTGAAACCCTGACAAGACACAGTCTGTCCTTTGGCATCAAAGTCTCTGGAGAAAATGGAAGTTTTCTCATTAGGTTCTAAGGCAAATATATTAAATGAGATTTTGTATTTTTAACATACTATTTTGGTGTTCCTGCTCAAAGGCACCCTCTGAAACAGATGTGTGTGCAAACAGCTTTAGTAAAATTTGGAATTATTCTCATGTAACATGTGTCTTGAGGCAGTCTTATTTTAAAGGAGGTACTTCCATTCCTTATGGTGCATCTTCAGTCGGGCTAAACGTTTTCTCTGCCATACACTAGTTAAAAAGTTGAAGCCTGTCAAGAAAAACTTTGTGAAGAATATGTGGTTAGAGCTTTAATATGTATTAACAGCTTCATATAAGCAATTTGAGACAACAGAGGGATTAGCTCGTACATGCACTCTTCTAGCACCACAAAGGAGATCTAAATGTCATGTGAGACTGACGCTCTCTTTTTAGCTCAAAAAATGGCAAAACAAGGTTTCTCCCCATCTTTTCTTTCTCTTTCATTTTTCACATTGCAGATCTGTTCTGAAATGACAGCCTCTGGATACAAAGAAAGTATTTGAAGCTTCACAGCTTGCACGATTCATAGCTCTTCTGAGACAACCAGCAATGATACCAATCATCAAGTGACTCATTGTGCTCAGATAGTTAATCACTTTAATTAATCTTAGCCTCTGACTCGTTAATACTGGCTATCACTCAACTTTCATGAAGCTTGGTAATGCAATATCTGTTGTTATTAAACTGGATTTGGCTTTTAATAGCAAATTTGGGGTGAAAACTTGGAATTAATGTCCTGAGCTAAGGCTGTTTCAGGTTTACTGCAGTCCATCCTCCATGACGTTCTTCTTGCATACTCCAGGCAGTAGTGTTTAAACTGAGTACGGATTGATTAACACCCATGGTCTCACTCACCTTTCTTTCAAAAAGTTTGCCTGAGGAGCTGTTATCTTGGAAGATAAGGCAATACTGTTAGGATACCAAATTAGAGGCTGATAAAGAAAGAAAGGCCTGCTTCAAATTAAGTTTAGAGACTTGAAGTCACTAGTCATTAAATCTATGCAACAATCTTTAGCCTTGGGAATTGAGGAAAATGCAGGAAAATGTGAACATCAGGAATTATGTTCTCTTACAATCAATATTTTATTGTTGCTCTATGAAAATGCACCATAATGAATGTTAGTTGTATTGGCTTCTACATAGCAGAAGCCAAGTCTACTCTCAGGAATGTAATATTCTTTGCCCACTTTCCAAATATGATGATGTTCTGCAGTTAGCTGATGAGTTCACAGAATGGTTGAGGCTGGAAGGGACCGCTAGTGAAGTCAACATCTAGTCCAAGCCTCTGCTCCAGCAGGGACACCCAGAGCACAGGGCACAGGGTGGCAGCCAGGTGGGTTTGGAAGATCTCCGGAGAAGGAGACTCCACAGCCTCTCTGGGCAGCCTGTTCCAAGGCTCTGTCACCCTCACAGCAAAGAAGTTCTTCCTCACATGGACATGGAACTGCCTGGGTTTTAACTTGTGCCCGTTACCTCTTGTCCTGTCACATACACATGGATTTGTTTTTCTTAGTTGACAGCTTATCTTAAAGATCTCAGGTGAATGATCTCTGGTAAGACTGACCTGCATATTTATGTAAAGGAGCTAAATTGGTAAATCATTTGTGGCTTTGGAATAGCAGGTTAGGATTAAGTGCAGGTGGTCCTCTTTTGTGGGAGGAATATGTTTATAGGCTATTCTACTTCCTCTTGAAATACTGTGTTTTAACCTCTCCCAGGCTACTTTCCCCTCCTCTGTGCATTCATCAAGATCTTTGCTTGTGAAAAACCTTCCTACCTTCCTCTTTGAAGAATCGTTCTTTGAGCCTATGAGATGGTAGTTGGAAAGAATAGTTGGAAAAAAATGAAATATTCTCATTTATCCATTACGCTATCAGTTTAGCAAATTCTGACAATTCGGCTGAATTTGTTGACCTAGGAGTACCTGTTTGAAAATGCACCTTAGGCAGATGTGTTGCCTGGGCTGGCATTTGGGTGAAGCAGAAGTAAGGCTGCATCCCTGTTGACACAGCTTTATAAAGCAGCTATGTGCAACTTCCAAACTGCTTTCACATAAATCTGAAGGCATAAAAGCATTAAAACATGTTCAGGATGTTTTCAAAACTTTGATCTTGGACCTGAAAAAAAAAAAAAATAGAATTACATATATGTACCCAAGAACGATGCTCATTGAAACAATTCTAATCAAATTCTAATCACTATAGTCACTATGGTATTTTGATTAAGGAAGACATTTTGAATGAAATTACACTACTACATTAGAAATACAAAAAATAATCTAAGAATACAAATCCTCTTTTATCTTAAAACTTTATTTATTTCAGTCAGCATATGAAGAGCATTATGTTTTTGATTAAATAAATTTTCAGCCTATTTTGGTAAAAAGTACTTCAGAGAACAGAACTACCAGTAAATAAACTGGATAGCAAAGTACATGGTTATGTGCTTAATGAGCAAGGAAAAATTGGCTAAACGGAGTGCTTCCTACTATTTGCTTTAGAAATTTACCAATGTTGCACACAGTACAGTTCAGATTTTATCATTAAAGTGCTTAATTTCTACAGAACACCTTCAGCTTTGCCACAATTTGTAATTAAATATTTAGTTGAATAGTAAATTAGGCATGTCATGATCTCTGCAAAGTGGCTCTCCGTTTACTGCTGCATAAATGTTTTACAAGCTGCTGCATTGTTTCTAGTAAATTAATAATGAAGATTTAGATTTTAACTGATTAATAATCTAATTTAGTAGTTAGAAGGAATTTAATTTAGGACTGGAGACAAAATTGAAGTAAACACCCTTGGCAGTGATCCAAATTCTCTGACAAAGTCAGCAAGTGATAAGGAAAGGAGTAAGGATAAAAGAAGTTAAGAGGTTGGAAACTTTAGGTTGAGAAGTTTTCCTGTGTTAAAACCCAAAATGCATTGTAAGCTGCAGTATACTTTCCTGAAATGACAACCGAAGTTGTGTTCTGCTAGTGTGATTTGCAGACATTGAATTGCCAGGAATCTGCAAGATTTTGTGTGAATCAGAAGAGGAATACTCTTAATAATTATATTTAATAAGTTTGCTTGTACAGTCTTCTGTCACAGAAAATTATTCAGATTTTTGTAAACAATTTAAGCTTTGAGTAAGCTTAAATATGTATTCTGCTGTCTCTGCTGCTGTTGATGCGCTTGAAGAGGACCAGTCAGAATAACCAGGGATAACCAGTCCCTGGTTATAGGTGCCATTAGTTAGAGCATACTTGTATTGCAGAGGAGAATGGTCATTTCAGCAGTATCTAGGAAAGTTATAAAATAGTTGTGGTTGCTTTAGTTTGTTTTTAGTACCAATAACAAGGCAGTTTCTGCCAGAGACAAGTTCAGCATCAAAGTATTCTCAGAACCCTGGCTTATTTTTTCTGATAGAAAATCTGGGTTAGGTTCCAGGCTAATAATGCAATGGTGCTTATTATCTAAACTGCCAGGTTTAGATAAAATAGTGACATTTCAGCAATATCGTGATGCTCTAGAATATTATAGCTATCTTTGGTACTCATAGAAAAACAGTTACAAATGGGAAATGCTCAAAGGTAGGATGTAAAATGATCTAAGTAAGTCAGTGTGAAGTGGGACAGAAAATGTTCCACACATTGAAATGAAGCATGGGAATAGCTGTGCTGGTGCAGTTATGTATGAAAAAAAAAAAAAAAAAATAGGAGATAGGAGTGAATATGCTTCTGAAAACTTTGGAACTGTATTCCAAAACATGGGAAGGTGGTGGAGATGGCCAAGATCAATGCCAAAACAAGGTGCAGTGTACAGCGAAAGGAAAATTAGTCATCAGGAACAGTTAATAGAGAGCAACTGGGCCTACCTTGCTCTTGAAGAGAAACATCTACAACCTGAGGGCCTGAAGTTTGGGGTTAGCTGTTTATGGGATTGTAAGTCCCTTGTTTGTTGCCTTTCTGGTGTTGCTGGAGGTGAACAGCTCGGTCTGTACTGTATTTGAAAATACCTCAACACACGAAGCTGAGTCTTGTGGTAACTATAGTTAAAATCAATGTTTCATAACTTCAACTAATTGCCTTCTGATGTTGAGATGAAATGCTTCACCAAGTACACTTGGCAGAGACTATGGGGGCTTTCCTCATCCCTAATTCTCTACCTTCTTAACTGCATACTTTTTCAGGGCTTTTTTCTGTGAGTTATCCTTTCTTGATTTTGGAAATAGAAGGTTAGCCCAATAATTAAAATATTTTATGTTTAATTTGAGGTATGTATATGAAACATTACGACCTCAGTTTTAAAGGAGGCCCCTGGGTTGAGATAATAGTCCTTTTTGGCCTTTCTTTCTAGAAGTTCTAATTTAAAGTCAAGATTTGGCTCTGTCAAAAATGTTCCGGTAAGAGTAACTTGCGTGGTAATACTACAGTTTGTCAAGGATCAGAACCTGTCCCCTGTGTTTCTCTGTAGAAATAGGTCATATTTGTTGAGTGGAGAAAAGATTATTTTAATTGACGTAATTAACTTTTCTTGTGATTATCTTAGGCTTGAAAATGTGTTTTACTCTTTCCCAATTACAGTTTTTTCTCTGATAGAGCTAAGCATGCTGTGTGTAATAATGAAGGTGGTTTTGGAAGGACTTAATGTATATAATTGGAAACTAAGATGAGGTAGTCTTCTATCAGCAGGAGGGTAGGAGAACTGGGCTGTATAATTGAAGTGCAGTGTAATGGGATTACCTACAATTTTTAAACATGGCTTTCATTAAGGAAAATAATGAGCATATTTATTAAATATAGTCTCTGTTAGGGACAATATTTGTTATTATGAAAAAGCTTTCGTAATTAAGCTTGGATATAAAAATGTATTGAACATACTATATCAGTTTCTGGAAAATGCTTTTGTGCATAAAATGTTCCTAAAATAAAAAGGGCTTTCACAGCAGAGGTAGCTGGGCAGATATTGGTATTGCTCACATCTAACATTCACTGTAAATTTTTCTATATGCTTTCAGTTTAGTCAAGGTCAAATTAGAAGAGAAGTCATATTCAAATATATTTAAGCATCTATCTTTATGAAAGTTTTTAATGTTTCTACTTTTTTTTTGCTATTTTGCTTAATGATAGTAAAGGCTAGGTTTTTCTCTAAAGAATATGTTATTAGCTGAATTTATAGCAGTGATGTGATAGGAACTATGGGATAGGTGTCTGCGAGCAAAGTTATACAGGAGGTCACATAAAATTCTCACAGGAGTCCTTTTTGTCTTTAAATGCACATCTGTGAAGATTTTCATAATAGTAGAAAGTATTTTCAAGCTATTTAGAGTACTTTAAATGTAATTTTATCTGTGTTGGTGCTGGATTATAATATGGTGGTCCCTCTGGATCTTCTTTTATTTCTTTTCATTATCTCTTTCGAGGTTTTCTGTTCAGAAAAGCACTAAATTAAAGTGTGTAGCTGCTTTAATGAAAGCTTGTGCTAAAAAAGAACTGCCTTCAATGAGAAGCATCACAAACCCTGATAACTTACTTCTAGTAGTTCGGCAGCAGCAATGCCCAGAATACATTATTCATTGAGTATTAAGGTATCTCTTTAACCAAAAATATATGTGAATTGGGGTTTGTCTCTACCGTGAGGGATAAATGATAGATTAATAGTTTCATCTGTCATACCATGCATACTTAAAAATGCTCTTTCCCCTAGTGCAGAGAGAGATTAACAAGGATACGTTAATGTTAGGGTTAACTAGATAATAAAATCCTAGGGCTGCATAAGAGGAGAAGTTCAGAAATCTGTAATATTGCTGTTGCAATACATTTTTTTATATTTCCTTTTAACAAGGAAAATTTGAGTAAGAGAGGGACAAGAAATACAGTATGAATGATGTTGAAGGGCCTTGTGGAGGTCATATAGTTCGAGTCTTGCTCAAGGCAGGCTAAAGAAAAGCAAGTTTCTCAGGCCCGTGTCCAGACAAATTTTGGAATATATCTAAGGATAGAGACTCCAAAACCTTCTCAGAACCCTGCTCCAATATTTGAATGCCTTCCCAATATTTTTTTCTCCTATTTAGATGGAATTTCCTGTATTTTGATTTGCATATTTTGCCTCTTCTTTCATTAAGAACTGCTAGGAAGACACTGTCTCTCTTCCTTCACCAAGGATAAGTCTAGAGCTACTACACCCTAACGTAACACTTCAGTCCAAGAAGTGAAGAACATAGCGAGTACCTCAGAGTTTTCAGTGCCTTTTCTCACCATTAGAAGCAGGCCCATATTTTCCATACTCTTCCTTTTGCTGCTTATTGCTAGAAGAAATTCAGGACCAGTCTCCAGTATTATCTGCCACATCAAGAATTGACAAAATGATGTCAGCTCATATGAATCTGTACAAGTTGTTCTTGAGGGAAAGGATAAAAATGGAAAATCTACTTTGAGTACTACGCAAAAATGTCAGCCTTTAATCACAGATCTACCTGATTTCTCAGATGTAGATCTTTTCCTCTCTCTCTCTCTTTTTTTTTTTTTGTCTCTCCCTTCTCACTCCGGAAGATGATTCTCTCTATACAAAGGAAAAGCCTTTGAAAGCAGAAAGTGAAAAATTCCAAGGAAAATATAATGTTATTTGTGTGTTGTGTTGAAGAAGTTGAAGGAAAGGAAGAAATAGAGAAATAGAGGATCTGAGATGTGGGACACAATACTGACTCAATTCTCTTAGCTGCTTTTGCCTCAGGGTGGTCCCTTTACCAAGACCTCTCACAAAGACCCTTGCTTTTATATTTCTGTATTTGCAACCTCAAAAAGTGGCAGCGTCATTTTCCCTTCCTTTTTCCCAGGTTGGGGTTTGTGTAATATATTCCATTCTGGCTTTCGGCCTTGATGCAAGCTTTGAATTATCCTGTCCTTGCTTAGTGTCATTCCCTTACGTTGCTTAAACTTTTCTTTTACTCTCCTGAGATCCTACTTCCTTTCATTATACTCACATACATTTGGCAGAGTTAGACCATGTATTAACACATTCCTGTTTTGCTCATTTAACCACAGTCCACTGAAGCAAGACTCTGCTACTGGCAACAGTGTGAGGGAGCTTCTTTGAGATGCTTGAGCCTGTAATTTCAAGAAAAAACACTATCTTGAAGAATTTGTGATTTGTCAAATCTTTATTTCTTTTTCAGAAGAGAGATTGAAAAAAAATAGAGAATTCGTAACTGTGGAAGGTATGGTTGATGTTACTGATGCTGGGCTGCAACGTGTCTAGTAGGAGCAACAGTTCCATCTTTTTCTTTCTTTTCTATTCCAGTCAAGATGTTAAAATGACGTAGTTTAGATCCAGCACCTCAGAAGACAGACCATGATCTGGCTTGCAGTTCCCATAACTTGTTCACCTCTCCTTCCATCTGTTTCTGCCAATGAAATCCTCCTTTTTGACTTGTTGTTGGACTTGATTAAAAAAATCTAGCACACGTGTACACACATTTATGCACATATACAGAGATTTGATAATTTTTTTTCATTAATTAATCAGCCTGATTTATTATATTAGATTATGACTTTATCGGGAATATTCAGCTCATTTATCATGGTAACTTTTCTTTCCTCCATCTTCAATACATGATTTCCTTTAATAGGCTGAGCTTGTACATATCATAGTGGCCTTTCTCAACAGGATGCTGAATCTGAAGATTTCGAACGTGTGATATGGAGGAGGATGATAAAATAATCAGGGCAAGAAAATACAAACACACATGGATTTTTCCAGGGGAAAAAAAAAAGTCACTGTTAAAGAAGAGCTGGAATTGACTGAGAATCTATCATGATAAGGAGAAAGAGAACACAGAATCAAAGCATTACTATGCAGTTGTTATTTTGTTTGGACTTCATTTTTTAAACTTTTCTTCTTCAGTATGAGAAGGACTGCCTCATATTTAAGGATGTAAACCATGACAGTGAATTAGCCAGATAGTTTCCACTGGTTTGGAATAAGCATGTTTAGTCTGTGGAAAGCAGGTTGAAATGCTTTACTTACAGGAAATATTTCTGGCTCCTGTAGGAGCTGAATTAAAATGACCGAAGTGCAAGCCAAGAGTTAGGAAGAGAACTACTGAGTTCAGCTTTGGGATCATGCCAGCTAAATACAATTAAATAGATTAGGAAGGAGGAAGAAGATGCACAAGGCTGGCTATGGGTGCCAAAGGAAAGAACAGGAAAGGGCAAAAATAGTCAAGGGTGATTATGCAGAAAAAAAATGGTAAAAGGGCATTGAAGAATGAGCAAACTATAGAAGAGGCAAAGGCAGCAATAACCAGAGGAATCTGCAAATCTGCAAGGTAGGAGAGAGATGCATGAGAAAATGGAGAATAGAGACCAAGTAAGTTCCCTCAGGTTTATAAGGAGAAAGGTTGTTGGAAACCTAAGCAAAAGTAAGATCAGCAAAAGGAAGGGGTCAAATTTCCAGCCCTTGACAGGGCCAAGAGGACCATGACCAAGACGTCTTGAATGCACAGCATGGTACCAAGGTTTGGAATTGCCATATGTAATTTCAGCTAAAGCAATCCCCAAATCTTATCTTTAAATGTTTTCTTCAGTTCTTCAGATTGTGACAATAATGTATCTTTTTCATTACTTGCAAATAATTGTTTTCCCAAGCTCTTCGACTATTTCCAAAGGACAGGTGCAGTCTTAAAGAGAAAAAAATATGCATTAGTATAACTATAAGTAATGATAAGTAATTCTCATGACTTTTGGATAAAAAATACACGATCAAACAACAAGTCATCATATATCACTGAATCGTAATCCCCAGTGAGTAAAAGATATCTGCTATAGTTACATGAGTTTCTTTATTGTTCCCCTTTCCCCTTGATTTTCTGAGTAGATCTGTTGGTCATTTACTGGAACAAGTGTGGTATGGAGGCCTTGCAAGTGACCTTGCTATGAAACCAAAATATGAACCTTGAGTGAGCCCATGCTAAAAGTTGCACGTCCTCTACCAAAATGCAGATGGGTGCAATACACCCATGTGTGTACTGCTGATGATAGGAGGAATCTATTGTCAACAAAAAGTGATAGTAAAATAGTTCTATATCCTGATGTGCATGTAACTTCAACAAATCAATTTTCCATCAGAAAATATCTCCTCAGAGCGATTTGATTCTTTAAATATTCTGAAATTAATTCATTCATGTTACCACTTGGTTTTTTTGCACTATCAGCTTTGGCTCTATGCTGTAGTTCCTGGGAGAATCTCTCTGCAGTTCACAAAATTGTGTTTTATTTTGTCCTGGAGGAAAAAACAAGCAAACAAACAAAAAACATTTTGAAACAATGTATTTTGACAAATGGAAGCACTTGTCACAGATGTTGAATACCAGGATATCATGTAAGTCACCTGTTGTCTAGTTATGTTTGGTTTTCGGCTGTCCTTCTGCAACTATGTGAGTTGCTGAATGCTACAGTCTGTACATGGAGTCAATTGATGAGGAGTTTGTTCAAATCTAGCATGAAGCTCGCCTAGGACTCTTGGAGTCTAGTATTGCCTGTTTGTTGTCATTTCCTCTTCTGCGCACAGCAAAAGAAGAACTTAATTCTAAAACACTGAAGTTTTGACTTTTCAGAATGTCTCTGATCCCTTTTACAAGACATTTTGCATTGAGAAAATAGGAGCCAAAAGATTTTGTCTGTGTTTGCAAAGGCGAAGTGAGGCTTTCCAGTTCTTTCTGCTGTATTTGAAGGAGAAGCAGGCTGAGCAATTTCAACTTTTTTTTTCTTTTGAGCTCCTACATGTTGATACCCTGCATTATAAATAATCTTTGTGCCACCTTTTTTAGTACTTATCTGTGAACCTGTGCAGCTTTCTGCATTTTTTCTCTTTTTTTCCCCTGCATTTTTCTCTTCTTCCTGCCTACTTCTTTTCCATTACCTTACACATACTTTTTCCCTGAATTATTATAAAGATCTACCAATGCTGTCCCAGGTTTCCTCCACTTTTTATCTTGCTGGTCAGTCTAGATTCTTTTTCAACTTTTGAAACTGGCTTTCTTTTTCTGTGTGGAAGGGATTTAATTTTTGCAGATCATAGAATGCTTAAGGTTGGAAGGGACCTCTAGAGGTCATTTAGTCCAACCCCGCTGCACACACAGATAATAGAAGGATATTCACAGAGTCTTGAAACCCCCTAGGAAATAGCAGAACAGATACATAGCGGTGTTACCGTGGTTAATGAAGATTCAATAAGAAAGATCTGGTATCAGGTATCAAGTTATTTTCCCTCATTGCTTAGAAGCTGTGGCATTATCACCAGTACCAATCATAAGTGCATATATTAATATACAGTTAAGTCATGGGCAAAAGCTAAGTACTTTTTTCGATATTACAGTACTTCAAATACAGAGTTAAAGGAAAATTGGGATGCATTACTACTGGAAGGCTGCTCGGTGTATGTGCATATTTCTTTTTAATTAATGCACACAGGTAAAAATAAATCCACGATATAATCTAAAAATGGAAAGTAGAATGATGAGCTTGTCCCGTCACCCTGTCTTTGCAGAAGAGATGAGAGGTGATGAGTCAGTAATTTAGTATGTTTTCTGTCCTATGAGTAATTTCAATGTTTTATCTTAGATGATCCAAATTTCATACGAGTGTTTTAGAATTTTTCTAAGAGCTTTTGAACTATAAAATTTCTCACATCGTGGTAAAAAGAATTTGGATAAATGGTAATCTAAAATAATTTGATAGAGTATTATATATACTAACTGAATTTTATTTGTAAGTTGGAAAAAAGAAAAAAATCTCTTTAGACTCTTATATGTACCTCTAGGCAAATATTCAAAATCCAGTCTGCTTGTTTTTCATTCACTTTTTTTTGTTAGATCCAATTCCCCCATGAAGACTCATCAGAAAATACACTTAGTATGAAACTCACTCACCACAATGAGTAAAAAGTATTATTGAGTAAAAATAAGAAAAAAAAAAAAAATTCAATGAATGTAACCTGGAAAATGGTATTTCACATATGGCTGTAGATACAAAATGACAAACGCCAATGGATGTAAAGAATCTAAGCTTATGTCACACAGAAAAATAGAAAAGCGAGGATGTATGACAGTATTAATCATGGTAAATCCTTATGATACAGAGATATTCCTATATAATCTGTGTATTCTGAAATTGCAAGGTATGCATTGCTGTGCATGTATATGGAGGGGACACAAGAAGCTGAAAATTTGTATTTGTAACTTTGGCGTATGCTGGAGAGACAATCAGCAACTGGAACATCTTTGTTTTGTTCCAGCCTCCTCTTACATTTTCTAAATTTGCAGTTTAGACTGTAAACTCTTCTAAGGAGGAAGTTGTCTTTCTCTGGGCACTTTTGGCACAGTGGGCTCTCCTGGTTGGTTGGAAAGGTCTTTACCTGCACTTACCTGCACCTACCTTACCTGCACTGAGGAATGACAGATGAAAAACAGATTATGGTAAAGAAAGCTTCATACCACGCATACCTGTACCTTATATTTATTTAACTATAAATATAATTGATATTAATTATATATATAATATATATATATAACTAGATAAGAGCAAAGTGTGTACATGGGCCTTGTTTGGGGACAGTGTGCATCATCTGTAATGCGTAGCCATGCATGGGTCAGAGCTCACCTCACTCAGGACAGTCATGCCACCCCATATCCCACTTTCAATGGAAAAGGGCATATCCAAGTATGATTCATTTTGAAACCCTGAATTACTTTTTGGAAATGTTTTATTCAGCCTATGGGGAGTCAACATTGACTCTTCTGCTAACTTAAGCAATCAAAGTTAGCGGCAAGCTGTCCAGGTGCTACTGCCCACATCTATTCCTTCTCCCTTTCTTTTCTCAGCCTTCCCTCACAAGGAGAAGATGGTTAGAGGGAACATGGTGCTCCTCTGCAGCTGTGCAAAACATGGCCTTTGAGGAAGGTTTCCTCTCTGAAACCTTATAGGAAATTACATAGAACTTTAAAAATCTCAATTACTGTTTCTAGCATATGTGTGGTAGTAGGTCTTTGCAGTTAATAGTTGGTATAATTTAAGGTATTATAGTTCTCCTGAGGAACAAACTTTACGTCGAGTTTTCTCACTGCCTTTTCCAAGTTTCCTAAAATGATACAAGGAAAACCCAACAACTGATTGTCAGAAAGTCAAAATCTCAGCAGAAAATATGTTAACACTAGTAGAAAGTGGAGATGGATGTTCTGAATACGATACTGCACTTCCTACAGTGTCCACAGAGCGTGAATTCGAAAGCATTTATATTTTGAATTTCAAATTGAATAAGGTCATCAACCTCAGCTACTGCGTTCAGCACTTTGCCAGCAGTTCAGAAATAGGAATCCTAATTAATAGTGATCTAGCTGTCTGTGTTTGATGCAAAATTTATTTCACATCTTAGCCTGCTATATACGACTGAACTATTGATTTTAATTGTATCTGTCAGAATTCAGCAGCTCGTTCTCGTGTGTGATCTACCTGCATATGCTAATCATGTGTAGGCAGGCATACGCCTCTGTAAGATTTCTTCCCTAAGTGGGTAATATACTGCAGCTCCATGGAGACCTTATATGCATATCACAAAAGCCAGCACAAATTACAGTCTTGATAATTCCAAAACAAGTGATTAATATTAATTCCTATATTCTAGTTGAGGTTTTCAGAATCAGCGTTTTTTTCTGCTTGTCCTGGGAGAGCATAAAACAGGAATACAAATCCTAGGCTGTCTGTGTAGCAGTCTACTTTTATGTCAGGGTTGCTAGTTTTTAACTTGTGTGCATAATAAAATTGGACCCATCAACAGTAGCATTTTTACTTCACCTTTCTAGTTTTACTCTTCATTTTCCCTCATATTTGTTCCTTTAGTTAAAAAAGGGATATTTCATAATCACTAGAGATAAATTATGATAGGTATTAGAATACTCTTTTGAACTAGAGATATGAAATTAACAAAAATATGTACCCGACCATATCTTGAAACCTAGAAATGTGCCAAGACCTTTCATTCGCCATTCCTTTTCTGATATCTTCATTCCTTTTCTGTTATCAACAAAGATCAGTAGCATGTGAATGAGATGGAAAAAAGATGGTGTGATCCTGGTACTTCATAAGAAAAGGTTTATAATGTTGCAAGAGTTTTCTAATTAGAACAAAGCACCTGATTTTTACTTTTTTTTTTTAAAAAAAAAGTTCCAATAATAAGTGTTTTCTTTTTTTTACCAAATGACCATTTTGAAGTCTTCATGAGCAGCACAAATGCAGAAGATTTATTTTGAAAATCATTTTTTTTAAAAAGAGAAATATTATGCTTTCCCATTTTGGAAATAGATAGGACGAGGGTTTCTGGTTTGCCTATGGCTTATTTTTAATCTCAGTCTAAAAGGCAGAACCAAAATTTATGAAGCATTTAATCTAATGATGATGCTTTTTTTTTTTTTTCCAAGATAGTTCTGATTCTGAATTTAAGCAATGCATGGGAATTTAGTGCTCTGGAATTTCCTTTTCTTTTTATAAATTTCTGAAATGTTTACTAAAACAGTGTTATATCAATTTAGGATCACATCTGGTTTTCAAGATCTGGAAACAGCGGTGCTTCAGATAATTTTTAGTTTTTCTGTACTTAAATGTACAGAAATGTACTTGCTATACTTAAATGTGATCATCCAGGTCATCTTTACAAAAGTGGCAATTTTTTAGGTATATTTCTGTTTCTGTGAAAGCTCTTGGTAATTAATTAAAAAAAAAGAAGGAAGGAAGGGGAGGAAGGGGAGGAAGGGAAGGAAGAGAGGAAGGACGGGAGGAAGGGAGGAAGAGAGGAAGGAAGGGAGGAAGGGAGGAAGGGAGGAAGGGAGGAAGAGAGGAAGGGAGGAAGGAAGGGAGGAAGGAAGGAAGGAAGGAAGGAAGGAAGGAAGGAAGGAAGGAAGGAAGGAAGGGCGAGTTTCTTTTGTCTAATGAGAATAAAGCTAATTGTCATTTTTGAGTTGAAAAATTTGGTCTACTAAGCAGTTTATTGGTGAGCAGAAACCTACTTTTTTATGGGTGCTACTCTAGCAGCCACTCACTTGCCTGGTGTAGCAACTAATAATGTTTTTTTCATTAATCTTTGTTAGAAAGACCAAATATTATTATCAGGGAGTATTTTACACTTTGCACATAGACAGCTTTCACAAGACATGTAATATATTGTGTTTTGAGATACTTCGTAACTTTGGATGAATGAATTTGAAAAATATGTAGCAATATTTAAGCAATACAATGTGATTGTGTAATTCTCGCAATGCCCTCATGTGTAGAGATCTTCAGTCAATATTAGGTTCTGAATTAAGAGCTCCACGCTGTACTACTGTGAAGTGACAATCTTTAATTCTCCTCTGTCTCAGTTATGAATTAGTCGCCCTGCGAGATAATTTCTTATTTCAACTTCTCGATATTGATGATAACTGGAGGTAGATACTGTTGACTTAAAGATTTCTAAGGCTTTCATGAGAATTATATAGGCATATAGAATGAAGATTATATTTTTAGCATATTACTGGGCTTGTTGATAGTTAAAGCAAACTTTTTATGAATGTTAATGGAATAAAAAATGTAAATTGCAATGGGAGGATGAATGCAGAATAAGGAGAAGCATATTTTTTGCTGTTTTCCATAAAGAATAAGCATACTAAATTATTAAGATTATAATAGGGGGATGTAGTGTGTAAAATTAAATCTCTAAATTCATCCTCAGTATAATTGTGCAGAAGACATACAAGCTGAAAACAGAACCCATTAAGAATACTAAACTGAACATATTGAAATATTTGTTAATATGTGAATTGCTTTAGATTACATTCTTCGAGTCTTTTCCTACTAGGTAGGTTTCTACTGCTACAAGAACAAAAATGAAGATTTTTATCAAGTACTTGCATTACTGCAGTTCAACTTTTCATGGCTTAAAATAGATTCAGCCAACAGTCTGTATTTTCAAGGGGAAATAAAGTGCTTATTCTTGCATGGCAGATGCTTATATTTAAGGTAATGAATATGTTGTAAGCTTTTCAGGTAATAAAATGTCAGCTTGTTAAATGGGATTTTCCATAGAGTCTTCTTGCCACCTTAGCACTGCTGGTGCCAACACCCGGCCCAAAGCAACTGCAGCCCCGTCTTGTAAAATCTATTGTGATTTTGAAATAACTCATGGAGCTGCCTTGTAATAAAGCTGCCTCTTTGCCCTTTCCTGATTTTCCTGCTCCTTCCCCTTTGAAGTGCTCATTGTCATTCAGAAGAAAGGCTGCAGGTCTGCAGTTTCCAGATGGGGCTTCTCGCTTGTCTTTTAAGTGTGATCCCGCAAGCAGGGGGGAATTGGTGGTCGGAGAAGTCTGTGATGGAATTGTTATCCTGAAACGAGGCAACACTGCTGAAAATCGATTTTGTGTCATTTCTTTTTCCTAGAAAAACTAAGGAAGAATAAATAGATAGATAGATAGATAGATAGATAGATAGATAGATAGATAGATAGATAGTTAGATAGATAGATAGATAGATAGCCTGGTTGTTTATTTAGCGCCACCTAAGAGAATATGACTTTTTGATAGCGGGTGAGCATCTGAAGCCAGTACAATTTTGCCTTAATTCTGTTTACTATATACTTCTGTTGATTCATGGTGGTATTTGATTTTATAGGAGCTCCCCAAATCACGATGGCATTCTCCAAGCTTGGCCGCTGGGTTGGGAATGCCGATACATTTGTTATCCTGTCTGGCCCTTGCAAAGAAGAACAGGGAGAGGGATGCTCGAGTCAGAGCAGCATCGCATTTATTGTGGAGTGGAAAATTACCTTCTGGACCTTGTTTCTTGCTTGTTTATCCAAGTTCTATGATGCCGACAGTCTTTCTCCTCAGGGAGAAACCTTGGAATATTTTCAAGTGTTATATTCGTTGGCTGTCTGCTTACTGTCATGGTTAAGATTTCTGATAGTATTGGTGTTCAGATCTTATCAATACCTGTGTTTTCACTGAATTTATAAGTATATGTGTATGCATGCATTCACTTAGGTTTTGTATATGACTCTTCTTCAGATTGTTCAGTAAAATATCAGAAAGGGGAAAAGGGAGACTAAACTCAAATAATGAGATTAAATTTCAAAATATTTTCTTTTCCATAAAAGGATAGCAGAAGCTGTCAAGGCTGTTTGCTGTTCCTGAGGAGTACCATGCTTATATTGCAGATATGATGAATGAATGAATTTATTTTATTATTTCTAATGAATTAGTAATAAGGAAAGACTTTAATAGAGAAGACAGCTAAAATGTACACAGCTCCTTTAAAATATTCTCAGATGAGGTTTAAAATATAAATGAATCACAGAAGTTGTTTTTAAGGTATTCTTATTTACCTTTAATGCATTCAGAACAAGTTTTGATATATTGAGATTTTTTAAATGTTGGTACTTAAAGGAGTTTAGGTCTTTTATCTTCTAACAGATGGAAATTTTTTTTTTTTTATCCTAATATGTGACAAACCTCTCTTGTTTTGGGTGTGTATAAGAGCTCAAGTACTTTCTTCTCAGGCTAATTCTGTAACTACTTGCACTCAAATGTAGTTTTTGAGAGCATGGCAGGATAAAAGCAATTTGTGGACAGGCCAAATGCACGGCTGCAGACACGGGAGTTGGGATGGAGTGGGAAAGCCGGGAGGTGTGTGAGTGCTCCACAGTGAGCATGGACGCCCAAGGAAAGAGGATTTGTCTTTTTCTTTTTCCTCATTTTCTGTTTTCTCCCAACAACCTGTAATATACAGCTGGCAAGGAAAATCTCACCTGATCTTGTTGTTGCTGAGTGCTCGAGGCGTACATTGCAGTTTTAAGATTGTAAGTTAAAAAACAGCTGAATTTTTCTCCTGTCATTTTACTGACACCCCTCTCTATTCCCAAATCCTTTTTGATATAAAATATCTCTATTATTATTATTATTATTATTACTATTATTAAATTTTTATTTTTTTATAGTGCCATATATTCCTTTGCATTCCTGCTTCCAAACAGAAAAAAAAAAAAAAAGTCATGCATTGAAATTCATGCTATCACTTTGACAGTGTTCACTGTCTCTAGATAACCAGAAGCAGAAATATGAAATTTTCTGATGGGATAACCTTGTGAAGAAAGTTTGCATCCATCTGAAGGCTGCAAGCTACCTTTATTTCCCACCTTGTTTTCCTCATCCCATTCCTGTTTGTGTCTAAGGATACCAACGCACCAGGAGCACAAGGGCTATTAAAATAACTGGATTAAAGTGCTCTTCTGCTGCAGGTTAACTTTCACGGCTCCCTGGAGGGGAAAGCGGATCAGGAGCTGAGGCGTCCCCCGTGCCGCTCCGTGAACCTTGCCATGATGTATGAGGGACGTCTTGAATTATTCAGCATTCCTTGCTAGTTACGCTGCTCCTCAGCTTCCTCGGTGCCGCTGATGTCCTCTGCTGAGTGGAGGCTTTAGGTTTCCTCTTCTACTCTCTGCATAAGCCCAGAGTTATGAAAAAAAATCTCTTTTTTGTTTTATTTACTGCCAGAGGTAACATTTAGTTGCAGATACCTTCTATTTGCCTGTCTGTTAGCCCACGAAAGTTTTGGAATACTTTGGAAATTGAATTTTACCTCCTTCATGAAACTTCCTAAACTGGTGGAGGAGTTTGCTGAAAGTTGTGGCCATCTTGCTTGTTAGTGATCTCATCACAAGCAGAGTGAATATATTTTCCTGCTCTTTCAAGGAAGAAAGGTGTGTTCGTGGGATTACAGGGCCTTAAAGGAAAGGACCAGGAAGGAACACTTGGCTCATCTTTCCAAAATTCAGAAAATACCCCATCACAAAGTGAGAAATTTTTCAACTCTATTTTTATCAATATCTGGAGGTCAAGCACATTCATGCTAGGCTGGTTGTTCCATAGGAAGGTGTAGCAGAGGAGGCCACATTTCACCTTGAGGCCTATCCTGGCATTTCCTTGGAGAACAAGGAATTCATACGCATCAGAAAGCTAAATGTTTCCTAAATAAGGTAAAAAGTACTTTTTTTTTGTCTCTTGGTAGACAGAACTGCTTTTTGCAGTGTAATTGAGCCCATATGTCAATTCACACAAAAGTGTTTTAATTGAAAATCTTAATTCTAGCTTTACAAGGTCACTTTGATCCATTATGGAGAATTGCACTGGAAGCCAGGAGACTGAGATGTTATTCCCAGGACTGCTTTTGCAGGTTGCCTCATGTCTGTCTCTATTTCTCCTTTCCTTATTGCTGTGGGTTGTGGATCGTTTTGCTGTACACTCCCTTGGAGACAGGGATTGTTGGGTTTAATGCACTGCCTAGTACATAGGTGTCCAAACTTGATTTGGACTCCTGTTCTCTTTGAAATGTCGAATGTGAGTGAAAAGGAGAAGATTCAGACAGGCAAGACAGATTCTGCTTCAATAAATGGGTATGAAGTAACTCATCTGACTTCAGTATTAACAGTTTTGTAATAACTAGAATTGGCAATCTGATTTTATTATTCTTATTCAAGTCTAACAACAGATTTTTTTATGTGGTATATCATGCTATTGCAGCCTTTATTGCTTTCATTGCAATTTTTCTCTCCATTCCTAGCTTTGTGTAAGCAGTAATTTAGTTTTGCTGGAATAGCTGTAGTATCAAGTAGATATGGAAAGCTGTAGATACGCAAATCCTGTTGATACTAGTGAAAAATGAATAACTAAAGCTCTATATTACTGCCCTATATATACTATTGAAACTGTTCCCCCGATGCTTTGGGAGCTTACCAGAACAAATTCTGAATAAACCCCTTTTCAGTTTTTGCATGGTAAAACAGTTCATGATACAAGAGACGGGCAGGATTTCAAAGCTCAAAGTCCTTTGATATTTTTGTATAATCAAGCAGAAAAGGAACTTGTGCAAAGCTTTGGGGGCCAAAAGCTAATAGGAAAACCAATGCATACTTTTCAAATTGAGAAAATAAAAATTGAAACTATGCTTTATACGGAAATGAAGCTCTGAATGGAAATGCAGCTGTTCTATTGTGCACATGTCCCTTCAATTCCAAATGTCATACTAATAAGGTTTTGATAGACAATGCTCATAAAATGCTAAGAGAGCAACCTCTTTAGGCTTCTTCCATTTGACATGGCCTCATAGACCTTGCCTAGTACTTTACAACTTCACTCCTACCTGCTGCTTTTAATAGACCTGGGAAGTATCGTGATTGCTTTCTCATTGGGCAGAAGGGTTACAGCTTCTGGTACCTGCCTGAAAACTCTAGCATTTTCCTTGTTTATCCTAGAGGAAAGATGTGTCTCCAAATGCTCTAGTATCTCACAATTATAACTAAGCTCTGCGGGGCAGCTTAACAGGGGCCAGATGCAACTGCTACCAGAGGACTCTGTGAATTACAAGCTATTTTTATAAAAACATCAAGTTGTTTTCAAAAAATATTTCTGTGTTTGGACCTCCTGAGGCAGTAGAGACTGCAGTAGAATGTATTTGCTGTAATGGAAGTACAGGACAAATAATTTTCAAAAGAGCTCACTCCTTTTCCATTTATCCTTTCCTGAGTCCCCATTGCAAGCTAATCTAAACCTCTGTGAATAAAAACTGATTATGCAGTCTGCTTACAGAGGTATATGGATATTTTGGAGGAATTGTTTGAGACACACTTTTCTTCCTTATGCTGCATGCTTAAGAATAACTTAAAAGTAGAAAGCAGTTTGTGACTATGATTTGTGGTCTTTTTTGACAAACGCCTTGTGCTGAAGGCACATGGTGATCATCAGCATCACTTGGACTTGGGGAAGCGACTGCAGCAACTGCAGAACTTCTGTACCTTCCTTTTTGCTCCTATTCTTGCAGCCAAATCTGGGACATGATGCCTGGTCAGGTCTGCCTGTCCAGTTCTTAGTACTCCTGTTTGCAGGTTACACATGTATATGAACACAGATAGATACTGATAGATAGATAGATACAGATACTGTTGCTATAGATATAGATATGCATATGCTTATGCATGTGTATATATATATGTATATATATATACACATACTTACAAATGAATAGCTGCATATATAGGTAAGTGTAAAAAAATAAAATAAGGCTTGCAAATTTGATACTATTACCATATTAACCACAAAATCTTGTAAACAGATGAAAAAAATAATGCAGAGACTTCAAAATTCAGATATTTAGAGCTGGCCTCTTAGTTCAAATTAAAAGTTCTGCCTATGATTGCTCTGTGAGGAGACTCATGTACTTGGTAAATCAAAGGCCCTTTGAAGTGCAATATGACATGAAGAGTAATGTGTTAATATTCTGATTTCACAAAGAACAAAAATGTCAGTTATCCAAATGGTGTTGATTATATTTCACAGCTGCTTATGCTGATTCCAGCAAAAAGAGCTGTGGGAAATTATTCCAAAGAATAAAACTGGCTGGTTTAGTACCTTTTTAAACATTTTTAGCCATTACAAACAAAAGAGTTGTCAGGAATAAAAAACCACTTAGTTTGTGAATAACTTGTGAGCTGAATATAGATGAATTATTTAGGCTCCATTATGATACAGATGCTTAGTTAACGACAGTGATGAACGCTATAAAAATTCTCAAAATCAATGTAAAACACTTGAAATAATCTCTTAATTAAAGTCTTGTGGGGATGAGGCCATCAGTTACGATCCAGGGAGACTAGCATCTTCATTCAGGTTTCAGAAGGTCCTACAACCCCAGTTTAGTTAGGATAATAGAATAAATTCTGTCTGCTTTCCAAAGAACTGTGAGCATGACTGTAGGTTTGACTAGCCTTCAAAATGCCATATAGATAATAAGCATTTTCATTTCATTACCATGGCGATACATAATTCCTGACACAAAGTAAAAATTGGTAAGTACATAAGCCAGCAAGCACTTTACAGATCATTTGTTTTTTGGAAAAAGGAAAAAGAAAAAAGAGCTTTTTTTTTTTTTGGCATTGAGGTGACTATTACAGCTAAAAGAAAATGTGAAAAACAGCTGAGAAAAAACACTCATTGCTTGTGGTTCTTGGTACTCTTTGAATGTTTAATATCAGGTTGTTTAGAATTTGTAGATAGAATAAACTCTGGTTTGTAACATTTATGGCACAAAGTATTACTAGGTAGATCCTACTCTTCAATAAAATTTTAAAAAGAGATTAAATATCCATCTTTGTAGCCCTGTTCTCTTTAAATATTGGAAGAGCTGGTTAACGTGAAGCATTGTGTTGACTTCAGCAAAGTGTAATCTGACTTTGCACAAAAATTCTTTAAGCAGATTAGATATGCTAGTTCTTTTTCTTGTTCTTATTAAACAGAAATCTGACCTGATTTCGATAATCTTGCACTGAAACTGATAACATCCTCATTTACCTATTTGGGTAGTGATCTGACCCAGAGGTTTTTGATAATTAATGCATTAAAAGAAAGGTAGTTAGCAGATTAGAAAAAAAGGCTAGGGATAATTACGACGTGGTAATGAATTTCCTTAGAGATATAGACAAAGTCTGAAAAATGGGTGTTCAGATCTTTTTGTGCCCAAAATTAGAGTGGGCTGCAGGAGGCAGTTGTACCATCAACTGCTACAGGGTATGGCGATAGCAAAGTTGCACCAAAGAAGCATGGAGGGCCCTCACTGAGGAAAAAAATTAAGGAGACAGGTAGATTTGCTGGTAGGGTCAGAAAGAAACCTCTTTTAAGCTGGACTATTAAATTGAGTTTTGGGAAGGAGGGGAAGCAATGCCATCTTGACTGCCATCCCTGGCGGGATGAGAAGGTTGGTGGCACTGGCATAAATATCCACTTGTGGGATATTCAGAAGCTCTGAAGAAATTTTTAGTCTTTTTTTTTTTTAACTCAAAAAAGTAAGGAAAAAAAAAAGATGGTCACGGGGTCACAGCCAAAATACTCTTGGGAAAACATGGGTCCATCTTGTTCAGTGTTCTGTCCGCATGATAAGCAGGTGGCTTGGGAGTTGTATAAAAGCTGAGAATCTTCGTGTGATAATATTTTTACAGTCTCCAGCTTTTCAAGACAGAATTTCTTTGGTTAAAAAGGAATAATATTTGATTATATTTTACCTCTTTTTAAAGACATACTCACTACCATCTCCATGTTAAGATTTCCAGGAAAGATGCAGAGAAGATATTTAATATTTATTCAGTTCTCTGATGGCACTTTTTGCTTTATATCTCTGTTTTCCCCATCCCTGTTTCTTCTTTATTGATTCATTTTCTTCTAAAGCATACATATAAGCATACTTACCTTAGCCAGATTTTATTTACATTTCTTTGATCTTTAGACCTTCTTAAAAAATTGGTATGACTTGTTTCTGGTTAGTGAAGAAAGGTCAATTTAATCCGTTAGTCATTAAACCTGAGAGGATTTTCTCCTTTCTTTCTTTCCTTTTTTTTTTTTCCCCTCCCCATCTCTTCTCTCTCTCGTCACACTTTTTTTGTTTGTTAGTTAGTTTGTTTGTTTGTTTTTGGTGTCTCCTCATTATTTTCACTTTCCCAGAGTTTCCAAATTTACAGTAATTTGCATAAATGTTATTTATGTCACTAACATAACCACGAGAGCCTCAGAAACTCACTAAGGAATAGGTCAATTCTTTTTGCGCATTGCAAAGGCTTTGGGGCAAGTGAATGAATTTAATACAATAATGTGACTGCAATATACTAGCAAGCCTGAACTGCTTATGGGAACTTAAAATATTATCAGCAGGATGTGGGGGCCTAGGCAGAGGCTTCTAGTGTATTCTAGATACCTTAGAGAAATTGAGACATCTATGTGAGGCGGCAGGTATGATATCCATAGGAAACCTGAACTTTTCTGAAGTGGCAGCTGGAGACATCAAAGAAGGTGCTAGACTCTCTCTCTCTCTTTCTATACATACATACATACATACATATACATATATATACACACACACATATATATGTATGTACATAGGTAGCTTAATATCATCTCAGATTTTATTTTCTGTTCTTAATAACTAAAATTTGTAAGTACAGTCTTAGCTGCATACAGTGTTTACAGTGTTCTACATCAAAAACTAGATTTCAGGAAATCCTCCCTTGTGTTCTGACAATATTGCAAGCTATCTTAGGTATGTGTTGTCAAATCTCTCATTTTGGGAGAAAACTTTTTTTTTTAAGTGTTTATTTTTAAAGAAATTAAGGAAAGACAAAGTTTTTATAAAGATGAAATTTTCTGATTATAGAGAGTTTTTTTATTTTATATTACAAATGCATTGTATTTTTTAGGAGTCAGTGCATTTACACAAAAAATCTTGTTTGTTGTATGAAATAGTTAAGCATGTAATTTTATTTTGTGTAAATTTCTCTATTAAGGGAAGTTCTCTAAACCTTCTTTTGACCTACTAAGCATTAAAACTACTGATTAGAAGTCCTTAATGTCCTTTATAGCCTACATAAAATAGCTCACTAATAAATAGAAATCAAAAGAAATAAGATGGGGTAACAAAGAAGGTCATCTTATCCAACCCTCTGATTCAAAAAAGGAGCAACTATTCCTGACAGATATTTTTCTGACATGTTCTGAAAATTCAAAATTTTTCTAGTTTTCCTGGAATATCTACTTCAACACACCTGGTATTTATGGAAACTTCCCTTTCAAATATTTTTAGAAGTCTAAGAGTTTTACCTCTAGGATTAACAGACCAAGTATATAAAACAGTTTATTCTTAGCAACAATATTTTCTACATTAAAGGCTACCATGTGTATTTATGACTTCTCTCCTCTCTAGACGGAACAAATCCATTTTTTCTCATACTCTTTTCAAGAGTTTTGGCCATTCGCTTTTTCTCTTTTCTGGACTCATAGTGGTCAATCCACACCGTTCTTGAAGTTTTCTACTCAAAACTCAGTTTGCAGATAAAGCTTTTCCAGTTGAGATTTCCTGTTGGCAAGAACTCATATTTTAAGAGTTGTGCTTGGGCATTGGCCCTATAAAATAGCACAATGATCGTTACATAAAAGCCTAGAGGAAGCTTATAAGAAGTATTTTTTTTTTCTTTTTTTTTACTTTTTATTTTTTTGACTTACTGGTAATATTGGGACAGAACAAAGGAAACAGGCACACAACCCCTTCAGGGCAGGTTCTGGCTGAAATGGTTGAGGTCCTGCAAGAGTTTCTCTTGTTCTTGGAAGTTAAAGCATGATTCTTATTCAAAAGCTGGAGAATTCGTAAATTTTTATACAATATTTCATAACAGAGGAGTGAATTCATTGCTGAAATTCTGCAAAAGCAATATTGTAGAAGTACCAGTAAAACAATTATACAGGCTCTGAGGATAATGGCTGTGATAAAACTCTTTAATCAAGCCCAGTGGTATGCAAGTTATGACAAAACTTAGCTAAGCCAAAAACATAGTGTTTTCCTTGAATTATATTCCTTTCCTTCTGGTAATAATCTTAAATCAGTTTGTGCTACTAGGCTGCCTTGATTTAATTTCTTCTGTCTCTGCAACAGAGGACTTCTTTCCACTTGAAAATGATGCTTTGAGGATCAGAGTTTTACAGTGTAATTTCTAAACATTTGGGCAGTTTAGTGGATTTGCTCCCAAATAAACAGGACTGAAACTCTGATATTTTGTTTCCTTCTCCTGCCTATAAAAGGGAAAAAAAATTCCAAAGATTTTCCATAGAAAAATCATCAAATTTCTGGCTTTTGGTGCTTTTGGTCATGTTACTGACATATTTTCCAGAGATAGCAAAAAGTTTCTTTTCTTTTATACTTCTGTGCTGTTACTTAAAAACAATACAAACAAACCCACCCATAAATGAGAGTTTATTTTCTGATAAGCAGAGATCTACTGATTTTCTTTTTTAAAATCTGTTGTTTGGTGTCAAACAATGCAGTTTTTATTCTATTGCTACCTTGGTCTCACCTCATAGAGACCAACAACTTTCAATCTTTCAAATTTCTTACTGTTCTTATTAAAATTGTCAAAACCTTTGAATTATTTGGATTTGCTCAAGAATGTCCTGATTAATATAGCATTCATTGTCAATATCACAGATCAGTGTTTGGATACTAAATGGTTTAAGTCGTCTCCTAAAAACAACCATGTATTAATTATATATTTAGTGTTCATATACACAGAAAACTCATCTGTCAGATGTTACCTGGAACAAAGACTTACAAAAAATTAAGACTAATGCTGCCAAATTTGCAGGGAATTCTATTTTCAGTGGGTTTAGAAAATGAAAAAAAAAAAAAAGAAAAAAAGAGAATCAGCCATTTTTTTCCACAATTGCAACTTTGTTGGCTATAGTTTACCCTTTAGGCATTATTTTCCTGCTATTGTTTTGTGGTGCAGAGATACGACCTTGCACGTGTTCCAGACTTACGTGATTGATTTAAAAAAAAAAAAAAAGTACAACTCATCCAGTAGAATTTATAACCCTCTGGCATTTAATTATGTGGCTCTGCAAACTATGTTCAGGAAGCTTTGTATTTATTTATTTATTTCCACAGCTTTTCCATAAGGATGCTCCGTCTCTATTGGCCACATTGAATATGTGTCAATAGAGGTATTTTTCATGCTGCGTGATCGCCCAGATGCCCTGATCTGCTTTTGGCAGCTATAAAATAGAAAGTGGTAACGTTATCACAATAGAGGAGGAAGAGCTCCAAGCGCAGAAGTGAGGGCACAGCTACCCGCTGCCTGCTTGCACGAGTTGTTAATCACGGATCATGACCTTCTCGGAGGCTGTGGAACGGTCCAGATGAAAACGATAACCAATTTTGTGGAGCACGCATGACCGAAGCCCACTTTGGGATTGAGCTATTAATAGCATCAGATAGCATAAATTACTGCAAAATTATTCTGTGTGTAGCTGTAACAGAGCAGTTAGAGAATGGAATAGTGCAGTATACGGTAAAGCAAAAACTGCTTCATAGGGCTGTGAAAAACAGGAGTCTAAGCCAAACTTTTTATTTTCTTTTTTAGCGTTAGTGTGGAAAAAATAAAATAAAAGGGAGATAAAATAGTTATCTGGAGCCTGGCATTAAAAATGAACCATCTTGTGGTAAATAACTCCGCCTTGATAAACCACAGAGGAAGCGTGCCTAGTGTAAGAGCAACAGCTCGGGAGGTTTTGCGTTCACACTGCCAAAAAAGGTGTTCTTTGGACGGGCAGAAAGGAAAAACGCGAGAGCAGAGCCATCTGAAGTGGCCGTCGCTTCTTACCATTTTTAAATGGAGACAGACTTTGGAAGAGCGTCTGCTGAAGAAGCACAAAACTAGACTGAATTGTTTCCAGGTAATGTGTCAGTTGAGAAAATGTTGGTTGCTGTTAGTAATTTCATTAAACATAGTCAGCAGGTGAATGTGATGGTGCCTAAGAGATACATTATGTCATATATCATTCCTAATTTGCACTAATGATTTGGAAACTTGTGGATATTTTGGAGTAGTGGTGCATGGCCAAGTGTTGATTGTTACTTTAAGATACTAAGTCGGTTCTTGCTGATGCTTTCCAAAGTGCCAGCAAATCTCATTTATTAGCCTTTACTGAAAATAATGGAGTCATCTTTGCAACATTGCAGAGGAGAGATTTGAAGAAAAGTGTCATTTATTTTGAATATAAATGTGGCTACCATAATTTTTGCAGTGTATATAACAAATGCACTGCAAATGAAGTCATGTTTCACCATATTGTATGATAACTTCCATATTTGATTAAAAGCAATAGAAAATGAAATCATTTCTTGGAGTGATAATGATTATATATAAAGAATTTTGGCAACCACGTTACAGTTACGAGAGTGTGGGGGTTTTCTCCAAGTTTTGGCTTCACAGTTTGGAGTCCCACACTGAACTTCATGAAATAAATTTATATTTTGAAAATATCAAAAAATTAAAAAAGCAGTAGCTCCATATGACATAGTGAGAGCTTGGTTCACTTTGAAGCCGTGTACTGGCTCCAGTCCATAGAAGTACTTCAATACCAGACTTGAGAAGTAATTTCATTTACTTCAGTAATAATCTCTAAGTAAAACATTGTTATATTTATTATAAGCAGTGTTAAGTTGAATACAAAATATAATGCTATGTATATTTGTTTTCAGGATATTTATGCAGTGAACGTATTTTCTACTATGATGCAACCTCAATTTAACAAGTATAACTCATATCTGTGCTCTTTCTCATAGGTGAACAGTTATAATTTGTGGATATAATGGCATCATGTTCTAAGTTAACCTTCAAGCAGAAATCCTTTTAAATTTGAGAAGACTAAACTTAGCCGTGCAAAACAGTATAAAGCATTTGAAATGAGGAAGGGATTGAATTATAGTTTTGTTAGCAGTGCTTGAGTGATAAGAGTGAGTGGGTCATAGCAGTCATTCACAATTCCAGTCTTTTCAGAAGCTTCCCTTTTTAATATTAAATACAGTACAGGCTCTCATAGAGGATTATTTTAAAGAATTCTTGTCCTATTAGAATTTGAAATAATCACATACAGAATGAACTGCTTTGTACTCATTTGACAATGTTAAGCAGCAAAATCACAAAAAAAAAAAAACCTCCTTGCAAATGGAGCTATTTTTTTCTTTCTCTTACCAAACTTACCTTTTTTTCTCTATCAAAACCCAAAATCAACCAATTATACCTATGGGATATTTTAAAATCCATTTTGTCTCCTTTTCATGAAGCTAAACAGATCCGATTTATATAACCTATAACACACTACTGGTAAAACTATGGTGTTTTTTTTTCATCTTTTCATTATTAGTCAGTGCTAGCAAAGGCAAAAAAAATGCTGAAGAAGGCAAGTTTACTGTGTAAAACTCAAATAGATCTAAAATAGCATAACACTTAACATAGAGAAAGATATATATGTACTGGAATGCAAGTAGATTTTCCAATCAATACAAGTAAGTCAAAGTTTAGGACGCCATTGTGGATTTTCGTATTGTGATACATGTGAAATGTGTTGCAGAATCTCTGTAGATGATAAATTGGAAGCTTAGGCAATACAGACAGAGTCTGGACAATGATGGATTGCAAAAAGATCTTAAAAGATGGAGAAATAAAATTTCTGAAGAAATATAATATGAATAATTGTAAAACAATTCATCCTGTGCTGGAGATGGGGTTCATGGGGGAGCTCCAAGTAGACCATTGCCACTTAGGAGAGAGAACTGAAGAGTCCTGACTGTTCCTTGGAGCTCACCACTTGCTGGTGCAAATCTGGTGGCGCATCATGGGGACAGCGTGAGAAGCACAGGGAGCATGTGTCCCTGTAAGGTTCTTCCTATAGGAGGGCTAGCCCCCCCAAAATGCCTTCCCATGGTCAAAGGAGAGGGGAAATAGTGACAGACTACCACAGTGTGCCTGATATGTGAGGAGAGAGGGAGGCACAATGGGAGACCTGTACCAGGGATATGTGTTTGATGGAGGAAGAGACCAGTGTGGAGAAAACACCTGTATGCTTTTCTTTTTTAAAAATAAATGGGAAAAGGAAAGGTTAAAGTGGTGATGAAATTGGTTAATACAAGTCTTTGCTCCAAACCTTTTCTCTTCAAAACCTTGTATTGAGGGAATGCTCTGGATAGTTTTGACGTAAAGAGGTTATAGCACTGTGCAGTTTACATCTCATCAAAGTGGCATTGGAGGAGCCCATGACCCACAGGGTCCCGGACTCCTGCGAGCTGGGATGGAAGAAGGTCCCATTTACAATAGTCTGAGGATTGTGTCCAACATGGTGTAAGTCCTGGTAAAGGTAATATGATCATGACCTTCTTCCAGTCTCTGCACAGGAGGGTAGCAGAGAAGTTCCCAGAGTAGGGATCTGCACACACAGTTACAGAAGATGGCTCTGACTTGCATTTTCCTTCCTGGTAACTGTGGATGAAAATATATTTGGGAGATGGGCACCTGATCCCAATCAGAAGTGTTATTATCTTCTTACTTTTGATTGAGAGGTGACATCTTCAACACTTTTTTTTTTTAAACAGACCTTGACTTTTATCATGACCTATAATAGCTGAGAATAGAAAATTAATTTTATTGTGACTTCAACAGAGAGTTTGATGAAAACTGTGATATTATTTAGCTTGCAGTGTGCTTGAAGAGCCTGTGTGAAGAAAAAAAAAAAGGAAGAAAGAAAATGAGAAAAATGTCAGATGAGAAAAGAAAAGGTGTCAGACACATGAGGTCTCATAATGTCTTATAAGATTTAGGATATAGACAGTCCAGCCGTATTTTTTTAGAGATTTTTACTTGACACTTGCTAGGTAGAAGAAAACACAGAAGTGCTGGTTATTGTAAGCTCTGACTAACCTTGTCAGTCATGTGTTGCACCTGTGCTTCAATAAGCAGGACTTTTGTTTAGAGACACCTTTTCATGTCATTTTTGCCTCTGAGCACCAGAAATGGGTCCATTTGTCTCTGTGTTTCTTAATGACTTTCGGCCCCTTCGTGCCTTGTTGCCACTGGCAGTTATCATGGTGCGTGCTCAAGGTCTGATGCTTGAACTCCTTAGAAGTGTGAGAATCACTGACATTGCTAATTGACTAAAGACTCTTGGGAACCCCTTTACTGACAAATCCAGGGTTTTCTTTTACAGTCACTGTTGTGGTAGCAACAATTTTGGCTTAAAGAACATGTATGCTCTATATGGGTCAGATTTGATGCTTGCTGCCCCTGCCTGTAGCACCCTTGAAGGCTCAGGATATACCTCAGAGATTTCCATGTGCCTAGTGTAAGTTTAAAATGAGGGCCTAGCACAAAAATTTGTTATTTTTTAATAGGAAAAAAAAATTGTAAACATTTATCCTTCTTTATTAAGTTTGCAATTCACTGCTTGCAACAAGCTGTGCAACATGATTGTATGCAAAGAAACTGCTGTTTTGAGGCTAGTCCATAAAGGTTAATGTTTAAAAGCAGACTGAAATATTAGTCTTTCCCTGTATCTATTGTATTTGATTGGAGTTTAGTGCCACTTATTATAGAACTGGATAGAATAATAATGATAATAAAAAAGTATCCAATTTCTTAATGTAAGTTTACTATAATTAGACAGAGAATGGAAACTACTCAATGTAATTGATATAATTGTTCTACTGCATGAATCTTTCATGTCCACAGCAAATGGCTGTGGGAAGGAATAGAACCTTCCTTCCCTTCCTCCTCTGGTCTTCTCCCTCTGGCTTTATCTTCCCTTCTGGTTTTGCTTTTGGAAGTACCAAAGCGAGGAGTTTCACAAGGCCATAAACAGAGCAGTTATTTTTCACAAAAAACCCCCAGTTGTCTTCTGGAGACAGAAACTGCAACTTCTTTAATAATTGGTCTTGTGCTACTGAATTTAGGGGCCTATGATATCAGGATAGAAATCCTACTAGATTACTAAACTCTTGCAGATATACCAGAGACTAGGAGTAGAACCAAAATGGATGATGTAAAGCATCAAGTGATGGCAGTTAGCACACACTGCATGATTTTCTAAACATATATGATTCTATAATTCTATGATATGTTCCTACCCCACTAGCCTTTCATTGCATGAAAGCTGCTGGTGAATTTTGCAAATAGATTGTGGAGAGCAATACAGCAAAGGCAATAAATTGTCATCGTGTCCTTTTGGCGTGGAAGAGATCAAAAGGAAGTAGTTTGGCAAGCAGCATTTGGTCTCATAAACTTCTCCCATGGCATTTGGTGGCAATTGGACTCGTGTAAGATATATTTAACTTTTTTGATGTAATAAAATCCAAGCTCGAGAAACATTCCTGGTCTGGAAAAAAAATATAATATAATTTTACACAAGTGTAAGAGCAGCAAATTTGACTGCTGTGGATTGAATTGGATATTGTCCCTTAGAATCGTCATTGTGGAAGATAAGCACCACATAAAATGTAGTTTTAATATTTGAAACCTAGAAACATTGCAGTTCAAAGAATTGTTATTGAGAGTTGTAATATTGCTTTGTTAGCGCAGTTGAAAGAGGTTTATAGATACATTTCGTAATTATATTCTTTGCATTAAAGGAAAATTAGCCTTGTAAAACATTAGCAAGAGCCATTTCAACTTTTATAGTCAATGTTTATTCAAAAATAAATCTTTCTGGGCATGTCAGTCTGGTATGCACCGTGGGAGAAGCAAAACTGATACTTGCTTTCAAGTTTCTGATCGAAGGACTCCTCCTTCAATATTATGTCATTTTAATATGACAAAAAAAGGATCACTGAGGTGTTCTGAGATAGAAAATGTGTTCTCTCTGTTTTCTTTTTTCTTTTTTTTTCTTTCTTTTTTTCTTCCCTCTACTTTGGAGGTCTCCATTTCATCTCAATTCCTAATAAAGCTGTAGCTCAAACCATTAAAAACTTTGATGAAATGCACTTCTTTTCTCTAACAGTGACTGATTTAATTCCTAGGAGCTCATACTTAATACTAATGGCCATGACTGTCTTTCCTGACCTAGTGCTTTGCTGGAGTTGCCTTATTCAGACTAGTTAGCACAGGGAAGAAAACGTATTCAGCAGAGAGCGTGGACATCAATGGTGTGGTAGGAATGACACAGGTGTGTAGGTTTCCTAATTACTGAGCAGGTTAATGCATAAGATAATAAGATTAAAGACATTTAAAATACAGCATACTTGCTGGGACTTCTGTTGCATTAGTGTTTCTAATCTGTGATTCATATTCCTTTACAAATCTGCCTTCTTTGCTGCTGTCAGATTATACCAAGCAAAATACACTTGCGAATACACAGTGTGTGTGCTGTCTTTAGGTGTTCTTGGATGCAAGTATGGGAATTGTGCTATTTTATTTTATTTTATTTTATTTTATTTTATTTTATTTTATTTTATTTTATTTTATTTTATTTTATTTTATTTTATTTTATTTTATTTTATTTATTTTTTTCCTGAAACTCTGTGTGTAATACTTGGAGTGGCTGAAATCGTAGAGGCATCATAGAAAGGGCTTGCTGTAGAAAGGCTGTTAGGGCTGATTGATAAAGCAGCAGCTCTTGCTCTGCCTGCTCCCAGCACAGGCTCATGGTTGGTTAAACGGTGATATCCCTATAACAAACAATGTGCCATCTTGTGGTTCCTATAGCCTCTGCAGTTAGATTGATAGAGAATGGTCAAGTGTTAGCTGAAATAGGTTTTGTGCCCTCTTTGCGACTGGACAAGTTGCATCCATGCTTTAGCTGAGAGTAGAGAGGGAACAGGGTCCTTTTGCAGCGGAGAACATTGAGGATACTGGAAACATATTGATGTGAAGCACAGGAATTTTGAAACTTTTTTTTTAAAAAAATATTCTCTTTTTCTTCCCCTTCCTCATTTTTTTTCTGCCAGAACATGATCCATCAAGCAATTTGCTCACATTGTTCATGCCCCATCCCAATGTAATGATTTTTGCAATAGAGAGGTTGGTTTCTGTTTGTGCATTCTGCTTGCACTCTATAATTAAAATAATTAACATGCTAGCTACTGTGTCTTTTATATGGAAGCTTTTAGCAATGTCTAAATAGACCACAGCTTTGGAAGGTGTATCTTTTTACTTAACTAGCTTCAATATAGACAATCAATTACATGTTGTGGTTTGGTTGTTTTTTTGGTTTTTTTTGCAAATAGTGCACCAACAACCAGGTTTATCCCAGAATTAAAGGTAATATAAAGAAATGCAAGATAATATAATTTATATATATATATAAACAAAAAATAACCCCCAATTATTTTACAGCCTAGAGTCATACTTTTAAGAAAAACATTGTCCCTCTTATGCTTCATTTCGTAGCATATTTTGGCAGTGTTCCTAGACAAGGCTTTGAAACAGAATTTCTCCTGAAAAATTAAAATGCCTTTAATAAGAAACATAGTGCTATAGTGCTATAGCCAGTAAGTCTATCTGCAGTGCCAGAGAGGACATATCTGAACCACAGAAGCAGAAAATGTGGCCAATGATGGGACATTTGTGTGGGCAGGAATTAGCTCTTAGATCAATTCATATGTTAAAAAATATATCAGGCCACTTCTGCACAAACTCCCTGCAGAGTGGCCTGCTCTTTTCAGGACAAGGAAGGAGAGGATGGGGCATCTTCCTTTCCCCAGTTAAAATCTAGCATAGGGAAGAATAAATGAGTTATGCTATGAACAGACACTGAGACTTCACAATTTCACTGCAAACTGTAGATCTACTGACCCTTGAACTGCAAATGGTTCATTTTCCTATCAAGATTCACTTTCATCATACTTTATTCATCTGAAGGATACCTGGCACCTTGTCCATTGTATGAAATCATCAAATAAACAAACCTCTTTGCCAGATTTAACTGTATGAAAGCAAAACTTGTCAAAAGGGTTAGTTTTAGGCATCTTTCAGTCCAGATGAATTCATTAATATTCTTGTTTGCTCTTTACAGCTACATCCTCTCTGGTTTGAGTGTTTGCAAATGTTCAGAGTTTGTAGTTTACCTACTTTTTTTGAGGAAACCAACTTTAAGGCTTGAAATATAGTCCTTCATCACCTTGATAAATGTTAATCTATTTCTTATTTTCCTTTTCCAGAGAGGTTGTCTGAGGTTTCTGACAGAACAACCTTGTCACGATATGGAGGGTTCATACTTCCTTGTTCTCTGCTAGCAACTTTGGGGCAACCGTATGGTATATTGAAAGAGAAATAAAGATTTCAATATATTCATACTTCTGTGAACAATCCTATTCTGTCACATTGTAAAGAAAGAACAGGAGGGGAAAAAAAAGGTTTCTCTCTATCTGCTCTGTGATTAAGAGGAAGACTTGGGAATGTGGGACAATTGTTTTCCATAACCCTGTGTTATATGCAAAGAGAAAGTGTGTTACGTACTTCCAAAGACATCCAAACTCTTGTGCAAGAGTTGGCCGGGCCAGTGCATGGCTGGATCTAGCTTAGTCTCAGCAAGAATTTGGCACTGAGATTGCTTGACTCCACGTAAAGATTTGACACCTATGTGTGACTCATTCCTTCAGCTAGATTATTTTTGCACATGTTTCTGATCAGATATCACTTTGGTTTTTTTCTGAACAAGACGGTTGTGAGCTTTTCGATATTAATTTTGGAAGACCAGGAGCATGATTTGGCTTTCATGAGCAGATGTAATCTCTGTTTAATCTCTGTATTGATGTGAAACACGGAGAATATTTGGGATGCATATTTCAGTGTGATACTTAATGCTTGGAAAAATTTTCTGTCCCCATGGTCATAATTTCACCTTTGACATTTTAAAAAGGGGTTACACAAGTGCTGGGCAACAAAGGCAAACTTTCTTACACAAAAAGCTTAAAATGACAAAATCCATAAGAAATCATATGGAATTAATTTGTTAAGGAAGTATTTGAAGTTCAGGTCAGGAATTTATAGTTTAGATCAGCTTCATAAAACAGAAAGAAGCTAGAAGGACATATAGGTCTGTATTAAAGCCTGTGGAAAAAAGTAGTAAAGAAAAAGAAGGAAAGAAAAGCAGAATATTCATGAAGGCAAAGTATCATAATGAAATATATATTTCCCTATAGTCTTAAATATTATGCTATTTATAGCATTCTCCATGTGAATGATTCAAGCTGATATTTTAATATTTGAGATTCATAGCATTTTAAGTATATCCTGTTTAGTTTAAAATAAAAGCATCTTAAATTGTAAGAAAATTAGAGAATCACAGTTCGAACGGGGCCTTGGGAGGGTCTAGTCCAACCTCCTGCTCAGAGCTGTGTCAACACTGATTTCAGACTACACTGTTGAGGGCTTTTTTCAGCCAATTCTTGAAAACCTCCAAGGACCGACTGCACAGTCTCTCTGGACAAGCTGTTCCAGTGTTTAAATTCTTACAGTAGTCTGCAATAGATAGGCTGGCTGTGTGCATGGTTGAGTTTCCAGCTTTGCTTTCTGATTCCTTCCCTGAAAATATGGTTCTCTGGATCGGTTCAGCTCTTGGCCAGGGTTTAATCAACGCCGAGCCCCCAAATAAGAGAAATCTCAGTCACAAGACTGACACTGAAAGAATGCATCCAAAAATAAATAATTTCAAAAAACATTTAATTTCTCTAATTTATAGTATTTGGCTTGTCTAGGCTAATTTTCGGCCACTTATTGACACTATCATCTTTCGTAAATTGTTTTTTTTTTCTCTCTTTTGTTATTATCAGGGAGGAGATTTCCTCCTCATTCCCTCCTTTTTTTCCCAGTCCAGAGTTATTTGCTAATGTCTATTGGGTGATGTTATGCCAGACTTCTTCACTTTATTTATTTCTTAAGATGCTGCATGGCTGTAAGTCATATTTTCCTTCTTTGCACAGTGTCACATTTTGCAGCCACAAGTGTGATCTCAAAAGTGAACTTCATTAAACTTCCATCCTTGGCTTAATTTTTACTCTCTCTGGAACAGTAGGAAGTGAATATTCTTATGTTTGGAAAATGCTGACACGAGGCCACTCAGGAAAAAAATCAGTAATTGCCTAGTTTATGTTGGAGAAAACTTTCAAGAATGTAGTTTGGACTTCTAACTTCTTAATTTTTTTTGAAACGCTTTCATTTACTGTAGCACGTGTAACAGTTTGCAGGCAAATATATTCTCAGCCAAGTGTAGACTGTTGAAAAACACAAGATGTTTTTGCTTAAATTTTAATCTATTTTTTGTGGTACACTGAGTGCTTCGTTGTCTGTACAGTGACCTTTTCAATTATGCAATCACTTTAAAAATATATTGTTAATAATATATCTGTTTTGGTCTGGTTAGACTGTCTGTGCAATCATTGAACATTAACCAAGGGAACACAAGATAGAACATACACAAAATTAAATGCTAAAAGTTAGGTTTGAAACTTGGAAAGTTTCTATCATAAGGATAGTCTGTGTGTTTATTAAACAGAGAATATCAAATATTCATATTATATTATTCATAATATTCTGTTAATGCAACTGAAATGAGCAGGTGATAGAAACTCTCGGAAGACTCTTCCGAAGCAGGGAGATATAAGAATAAAGCAAAGGTAATATGATTTGCTAAAAGCATCTGGCAAAATGTCAGAGTTTTTTAAATTACTTGAAGCCATTCTTAGTGAATCATTATGTTTGATTAGTTCTTTTAAAAAAAAAAAATCTTTTGGAAAAAGAATTCAGATTTATGTAATCCATTATAATTAAAACCCTCCAAGGCAACCTTTTTTAAAATGTGTTTGATAATAAGAGAAATCAGCAAGGAATTTCAAAATTCACATATCAGCATTAAGCAAATCAAAGTTGCATTTAAATCTGAGTAATTTAAATGTACTTTGTGTTAATACAACTGTTCTTAATAATCTGCCAAATTCACTGACTGGGATCAAATATATATATATATATATATCTTTTGCATCAGGGGTTAAATATTAATAAGGATAAAAAAATAAACCCTACACTGCAAGAGGTCTGGACTTACTCTTGAATTTGCTATGTGTAGAAACTTGCTTGTTATAATAGAGAAAGTTTTGTTTACCACAGGCATGTAACTTGCAGAGAAGAGATTTTCCATTTCCATTTTCCCAGTTACACTAGTAATAACCAAGCACAGATTATTTTGATTTTTAGCCTCTATCTTTACCCTTTTTGGGATTGCTTTTTTTGCTACATTGATTTCTTTGTGCATGGGGACTTCACTGTTGGTTTCACATATCCATGATGATCAAGCTGTTTTCTTCTCCTTCCCACTTCTCTCCTTTGCTTTTATGAGGTGTGAGACATTGCCCAAGATACTTTTTTTTTTTTTTTTTTTTTTTTTTGTGTGTGTGTGTGTGTGTATATGCATAAAGACTTAAAGAATCTCATTTAATTGAGGTGAAATAATTGTACTTTTTCTTTAACTTCTGGACCTTGTCCACCAAAGCAAGTGATGTCCTCACATCAGCTCTGGGTTCTTTACCCAACACAAACTGCCCATATAAATTGAGATGTCTTGGAGATATCCAGTCTCCATCAAGACTTGAAGAATCTGGAGTTTGGGGATGCTCACAAATGCTGGCATTGGAAAGGAAAACTTGCTGAAAGCAGGGCTGCTGATCTTTTGAAATATTACTGGGAATATTCCCTGAGAAAATTGGGATGTTGCAACATTTCCAAAGAAGAGCAATGAAGCTGGTGAAGGAGCTGGAGCACAGACCTTATGAGGAGCAGCTGAGGGAGCTGGGATCATTTAGTGTGGAGAAGAGAAGCAGAGGTGACCTTATTACTCATTACTTATTACTAGTGCTGAAGCATTGGAACAGACTGCCCAGGGATTCACTGTCCCTGGTAGTGTTCAAGAAACACGTAGATAGTAACACATAGGGACATGGTTTAGCAGGCATGGTAGTGATGGTTTACAGTTCAACTCAATGATCTTGAAGGTCTTTTCCAACCATAATGATTCTATGATAATATAGGAAATAAAGCACAACAAGGTTGTGTGCTTCAGGTATTTGGTGTAATGCTTCTGCAGACAATCTAGGATGTTGTTGCAACTTATATAGATTTTTTATGTAACAAGGGCTCTAGAGCTAGAATTTTACTGAATCTGACTGAAACTACTCCTCAGGCTGAGAGTTATGAATTGTATCTCGAAGAACAGCGAAGCAGCTCAAGATAACTCCAGTCAAACTGCAGGGCTCATGTGAAAAATGTGGTACCACCTTTCAAACGTCTTTCCACAGTTTGCCATGGTCAGTGGGGCTTAAACTGAATTTTGCATGAAGGCACTTAGGGCAGAATAATTTTGAGAGTTAGTTCCAGGTAGTTATGATGTTTCAGGTGAAAGTGTTAGCTATTTTTAATGATGCCTACGCTATGTATTTGGTCTTTGAGGCACAGTGCACACTTTCATCTCTTGTTCTGCTCCATATTTGCTGAAGCTGAGCTCTTAACACCTTCTATCTATCTCTGGCATCATAGGCTCACTTAATTAAACATTTTTTGTTGTTCAGAAATTCATATTCGCTTATTTGTTGGTTTTATTAGCTACTAAAGGCAAAACAAAATGAAATGTGTTGTCATTAATATTCAGTAGGGGGCAAAATCAGCATCAGTCAAGTGTACCAGTTACATTAATAGACCTATCTGTTTATCTCAGAGTGTGTTATGTAGTCATCATGCTGCTATTAAAAAAAAATCATGGAGTGATAAATAATATATATTTAATGGTAATCTAACTTTGTCCTTATTAGAGAGCATTATATGAAAATGTTTTAAATATTTTAGGACTCTGAAAAAATCTAATATGTTTTGCATCTAAAGCATATTTATTCATCGTTTTTATTAGTAAACACTAAGTATATATTTCATCCTATTATTTATGGTATCAATATGACTATATCCTGTGTTAATTGGTTGCATTTTTAAGATACATAGAATGTGAACTGCTACAGGACCAGGATGGGAAGTGAAGCTTAAGACCTATTAAATTAAAAAATAGTTTCCCCTCTGCAGCACTACCCAGGCTGTGTCTGAAAGCACCTGGGCTTAGCATATCTCAATGTTAATATGAGGGATCTTCAGTCAGATACCGCAGCATCCTTTAACAAGATGAATGTTCATTTTCCTTCCATTAGAGAATCTCCTGTTGAAACTACCTGTAACGCTATCAAAATGCAGGCAAGAAAGAGGGTTGGGAAGGGTCTTCCAGCAGGGTCTTCCAGTAGTAGTAGTGCAATACGATGTGAGGGTACAGATGTCTGAGCAAGGGGGCTGGGAATGTGATCAAAAATTTGAGAAATGGGGGCTGAAACAAGCTAGATTCAGAGAGTGAAGTTGGGTAAGGTAGTGACAGACTAGAACAGAGCCTAGTGGAAGGAGCCGGTCAAAGGACTGAGGAATCTGCCCTACATAGAATCTGCTGTAGTTTTAATCAACTAGGCTTTGGCAAAAGTCAAAATTTCTCTTTCACTGATACTATAACAAGCAAATGATATTTTATACATAAGAAACATTTATTACCAGTGCATGGCAAAGAGAAAAAAAGAGCATATTAGAGATTTAGTAGGAGGGAAAGTTGCTTAGAAGGGAAGTTATAATTATTTAGTTATAGTTATGACAAATGTGGTACGTGAATGTGGTGAGTAAGTAGAGTGATAAGATCTATTGGGAATGCTTTTCTTTTTTTTTCCCCCACAACTATTTTTTTTCCCTTTGGTTGATAACTTTTGTCAAAGTTAACATACTAAACTAAAATTTTCAGTGCTATGTGCTTGTGCGTTCAGGTGATTGATCTCATCATTTGGTTCTGTGTTTTCACAGCTTCAGCCAGAACAACTGAGTCATTTATGGAGTGAGGTTAGGGAGGGAAGATACATTATGGTTCAGCAATTTAAATAATTAAATAACCCTGGAAATACTTTTCCTGTCTCCTTGATGTTCCTGCACTTTTGGAGATGGCAAGATGACCTTTAAGTGTATGCCTTCACCCTTCCCTCTGAAAATGTAACCAAATTTGCCTGAGTTATAACCCAGAGTTCATATAGGCTCTGTATATCTTTTCTGGAGATAATAATTAAGTTTTCAAAGAACTCATTTTCCATGCACATTCTGAAGGTTATTACTTCTCTTTGTGCTAACCAATGTGCATGTGTGCTATACTCTTAGCTTTAAAGCATGATTTTACTTCCAAGATGTAGCCAACTTTTCTCATAACAACCTCTTGATCCTTGGATGGGAAATAGGCCCTGGGACTGAAAACCCTGGGCCTTTCTTTTCTTGTACAGCAGAATAATATCAGAATATCTTGCTCGCGCCAGAATAAATATTAGTTTAGGTACAGCACTGTGTTAAGATACCCTGGGTAGAGACCCAGAGAGATTGGCATTAGTTATTGTGCAAATCCATTTCTGTAGATACACTCTGGGATTGAAAGGGCAAGGAGGTGGCAGCTGGCACTGTGGGAGAGGGGAGAAATGATCAACCTAATAAACTGAATCTCACAGGGTAAACTAGAGCATGGAGAAATAAAGATAATAAATGAAGAAATAAATAAGCCCTCACACTAGTCTTGAGTGCTTGATTTGAAATATCTATGGTCTGGTAATTCAGAATTCCAGCTCTTGTAGATCACTTGAATTATATTAGACAATTCGTGTTGACTTCAGCTGCAGGCTCTTGGTTTTCTTTGATACTGCTGCAGATTATGTTTAATGCTTTCAAATTGTAGACAGGAAAATGAGGTATGTGCATTGTCCACATGTGAGAATTTTGGCTTAAATAGCTTCCCCAGCATCAAATAGAAATGCTTTGGCAGAGGAGGGCATCGAATCCAGCAATGGACAGAGTGATTCAGTGTTCTGAACCCTAAGATCTATTTGATACCCTTGACTCATTATCTGCAGATCACACAGAGATCTTAAAAGCAGCTTCATTTGGTTCAGGCATATAACCCTAATTTATTTCCAGAAGAGAATGGAGAAAATAAGGACTCCGGTTCCTAGTCTTTTCTTAGCTATCACGGATCACATATTTTCTCCCAGTCAATGAATGTGCTTTGCCCAGTTAAACAGTAGGTACATATGACGTTCCATATGGGTAACTGACTTTAATGATCATTCTAAAATGCTTAATCAGATGGCAAATATAACATCTGTTTACATATCTCCATTAGAGATAACTAACATCCTTTTCAAAGTCACCCTCAGGGTTTGGGGAGATAATATCACGGGATAACTCAGTGGTTTGTTACTGGAGAAATTGAGGATTATTCTTTTTGTAGTTAACATCAATAACAACAGAATTGCAAAAGGTCTTGTAAAATATGGATATTACTACAATCAGAATGATTTAAAATCTGATGAGATCTGTCCTTAGAAGTAGAAATGTGACTATAATGAGGATGGAAACACAAAGGGCCAAATTCTGAACTGATTGTGACAGCTTAACCATAGTATCTATTTGCATGTGTGGAGAAAGAAGAACCATTAGTTCTCCTAATGATCTCATTCGCTTTATCCCATCCAAGACATACATTTTAAGGTATGGTGTAGTGCTCTGTTTAGTGCCCAGGTGAGATTTGTTTTGACCAAAGTGGCATTTAACTTCTTGTGAAACAGGATATTCATGCATGTAAGGGTTACAAGCCCAAGGAAATAGAGACCTCTCATCGTCGAATGAGTTTTGCTTATTATACACTGCCTCAATGTGCATCCTGCCAGCTTGCAGATTTAAAATGAGATGACTTTAATTACTTCTCAGGACAAACTAAATTGGGTCTGGAGTATTACTTTATGAATACATGATATGTTTACATTTTACATGTAAATTGTTAACTTTTATATGAATAAACATAGCTGAAAATTACTGCCACAGCTGAAAATTGCTAGCATTTCTGTTAGAAGATTTTCGGTGTTCTGGTGAATTGTGCTTTTCTTGGAGCATGATTCCATTAAAATGTCTCAGTCTTGGTCAGAGTCCCTATGCTGTTTACTTACCCATGTGATTTGTTTAAGTTCACTTGTTTAGGTTGACCCTTCTAGGCCGCTTATGAAGTGAGGTTCTCCTTCTAATGTTTTCTCCTGGTGACTGAAACCAGCTGCTGAGGTCCTACAGTCCAGGTTCTCCCACACTTTCTAATCTACTCTGTTTCCTGGTGCTCCAGGCTTTTGGGTTCATTATTTCAGTTATTAAGATGTAAGAGAGCGAAAAACAGAGCAAGCTGAATATTGTAAATGGGATTCAGAGAATAGTAGTTAATACTGGAACCCAGATTATTTCTGCAACCTATGAATCCTAATCACTTGACACAGTCTACCATGGAAATTAATCAAGTAATTGTATGCGAAGTTCAGATGAACTGGACCTGCATAAAAATTCCAGTGCTCTTCTTGGGCTACCAAATTGTAAAATATGATAAGAGCTTCACTAAGAACTATCAATGTTTTGTACTTTTATATGTTTGGAAACCAAGTAAATTGCCACAAAATATATTTCTGACTGTCTTGGAATTATTTTTAATTTCAGTAGAATTTGCTGAATCGTTTTCAATCTGAAAGAACAGTTTGGAGGCTTGGTTCACAGGAAAAGTTTTGAGAAAGTAAGACAGCAACACACAGTATTTTGGGCAGTATTTCTAGTCAAGATCAGCTCCTGCTTTGAACTGAGGAAATAATCCAATCTTCTCATCCTTGGCGTGCTCTGGAACTAAAATGGCTTCTTCAGAGTTTTTAAATATGTGTTGAGACCCAGAGCATGCAGGAAAGAATGGTCCTAATTGATAGCAATTAGTACTGTTGTTTGGTTGCTGCTTCAGACACTTGGAGTTTAGTTTTCTCCTCTCTACTTGTTGGCATTCCACGCCAGTCCACATATATTCATGGAGAACAAGGCCATGTGCTCAGCCATTTCTTGTGCTAGAGGAAGGGCCAGGTTGGGACTATAGGACTATAAATGTCATAGGATTCCTTGAATTCATTTTAAATGTTGCACTCAGAGTAGCACCGTAGATTCCATATGTTCCAGATGTGGGGGATCTGAAAAAAAAGAGAAGATCCTATAATAATGATTCAGCGTAACAATTAATGATTCTTGTTCTTCCGTTTCTGGCAGAACTGAAGCGTATCCTGCAGTGTTTATTTGTCTGTGTTTTGTTGTATATAAAAAGGAGCATCATGAAATAACTTTCAGCCTACCTTTCTCCCAAATGATTAGGCTCAGACTGAGTTCCTGGGAAATGGGAGCCATCAATGTCGTGTGTTCAGATTCAGTTTAGATGAGTCTGGGACCATTGAATCTGTTCTGACAGTTCGATTTTGTGGATTTATGTTTACAGCCTGAGTTCTCTGGTATCCTGCTGTATCTGCACACCACATTTAATCTAGCTTTGTAGAGAATTTAGTCCATACTGAACACTTTTCTGGGCCATGATCTGTCCACCACTCTCTGGGAACAAACATCCCAGGCCTCACTGTTAATTGTTGTGATGCATCTGTCTTTGCTAACCAACTTAAGTAGGATCCTGAACTGTGATACCCAGAAGAGTGCAAAGGCTTGGATTTATGTCAGGACATCTCTGTAAAGTCAAGCCTAGTGTATCTTCAGAACTCTTGACATGAAAGGCTTTCAACGGAGAATTTTAATGGCTTTACATAGATAATTGTTTACTGACTTTTGCTGCCAAAATTCCTACAATACATAAAAGCTTTTATGCCTGTAAAGGTTTGGAATATTACTTGGTCATGAAGAGATAAATATCAAGCATTTTCTGAATCTGAGGGAGTTACTCCCAACCTGTAACACAGATACCCCTTAAACTAATGCTAGAGCTTTTAGAGGGAGGAAAAAAAAATCCTAGGTATCTGTGTATATAAGTATGTATAAATATGAAACTGACTTACTTTAGTGATTTATTTTTAAGCAGTTTCTTGATTTTCTCACATCTCAGCTCTTTTGCAGTTTTGCCATATGAATCTTCCAGAGTGTAATATTTTCAGTCTTCACTTGCTAAGATCAATGATCAATATTAAAATAAATACATTTGTTGTGAGGAAAGAACGGAGTAAATGAGAATGAAATGTAATTTCTGCCAGGTGGTTGTTTGTGAAAATACAAAACTATTGCTGTTGTTATCAAATAATTAGCGTGAGTGTGAATTAGGATGATTCATAATAGCTGGATGTCTCCCCAGAGGCTATTGAAACATCTACTTGTCTGTTTGACAAGTTACCCATGAATCAGCAATGTGCCCTTGTGGCCAAGAAGGCCAATGGGATCCTGGCTGCATCAGGAGGAGCGTTGCCAGCAGGTTGAGGGAGGGGATCCTTCCCCTCTGCTCAGCCCTGGTGAGGCCACACCTGGAGTACTGGGTGCAGTTCTGGGCTCCCCAGTACAGGAGGGACGTGGAGCTGCTAGAGAGAGTCCAGTGTGGAGCAATGAAGATGATTAAGGGACTGGAGCACCTACTGTATGACAAAAGACTAAGTGAGCTGGGTCTGTTTAGCCTGGAGAAGATAAGACTGAGGAGATCTGATCAATATGTGTAAGTACCAGAAGGGAAATACACCTGACAGGAAAACATAGGGATGATGGGGCCAAACTCTTCTTGGTGGTGACCAGTGACAGGACAAGGGATAATGGGTACAAGTTAAAAGACAGAAGGTTCCATCCTCGTATGAGAAAGACTTTGCTGTGAGGGTGGCAGAGCCCTGGAAGAGGCTGCCCAGAGAGGTTGTGGAGGCTCCTTCTCTGGAGATCTTCCAAACCCGCCTGGCTGCCACCCTGTGCCACATGCTCTGGGTGTCCCCACTGGAGCAGGGGTGTTGGACTAGATGATCTCTAGAGGTCCCTTCCAAGCTTAACTGTTCTGTGATTCTGTGATATTTAGAAACAGTTATTTTGGCATAAAAGCAGTTCACTAATTAATCATTAGGCATGAGAGAACAAAACTATGTTTGATTGAAATGACAGAAGAATGTGGCATCATGCTTTGCTCTGAACTAGTTAAAAATATATTTCTAATTTTTTTTTTGCATTTACTTGTGTGGAGTTTTCCTTGTATAATTTAGTGAGCTCCAGAAATTCTGCTTCATAAGGGGCAATGCTGTATTTGGTAGTGGGAATAGAGAGAATTCAACAAAACAGCACAGAGCTTAATTCCAGAATTATCTGCCAATAACACTGTTTATTTTTCTTGGGACTAGTCAGTCAAAGACTTTTTTCATGGTCTTGAGTATATTTCTCTTTAAATTATAAAAGAACTATAGCTTACACCAAGATTGCAGATTTATTTTTTGTTTTATCTGCTTACAATGAGTTCTGTGCATTAATAAGGCATTGTAGAGAAATGTTTCAGTTGCATCTAATTACTTGCCTTTCAATTTCCATGTCTTTTCTGGATCTTCCTCTGAGTCAAGTAATTTATTTTGTTTATGGAATTCATGTAGCATTTACATATAAATGATATATGTGGATAAAATGTAATTCTTATAACGAACAAAGATGCTGGTTTATCTGAAAAAAAACAGTGACGATAATCCATGGGATATTGTTGTAATCTATATAGGAATGAAAAAAATATTAAGTTAGTGAAAGTAAAGTTAGCAGAAGTTAGTTCTATCAGAATGGGGTAGGAATTTATTTAGCAAAGTATGATATTCATGGCACATTGATAATTGAATTAGAAAAAGATATGAATTATACAAATATAAATTAATATAAAAGGATTAAAAATACATACAATTTCACAATCGCTTTTGATTTTGCTTTGAGCAGTGCATAGAACTTAGATTTGATGTAGAGACCATAGTGTGCTAAATTTCACATTCTAATGAGAGTGTGAGGGGAAAAAAGGAAAAAAAAAACCTGGTAGCATTAAACTTCAGAAAGAAAAAATAAAAAAATTTGAGAAGCTACTTCAAAGGAAATTAATAAAAAGCTAAAAGAGAATGTTTGAATGCATTAAATTGATACTGTTTCTATGCAAGACAAATGTAGGTGTTAATGGACTCTGGGAATTTGAATATACAACTATGTTAAAGCATACTGAAAGATTTAATGAGAAAAAACATGGTTTTTCCTTTCTCAAGCACATCAGAAGCATATAGCTTCTCAACTCATCAGCAGCAATCAATACATGAACAAAACACACAAAAAAATAAACTGATGAAAGGAATCTAATTAACTGTATCACTGTACACTGTATAGAAATGTAGAGGGGTTAATTTTTTTTTATTTAAAGGGAAGAAATTGGGGAAACTGTCAAAAATCAAAGTGTGAGTAGAGGAAGAACATAATTAAATAACTAGTTGCACACTGTTGGGATCATGGGGTTTCAGCCCAGGAATGTAATTGAAATTTAAAATTGCTGAAGTATGAAAAAAATATATCTTAGTACTTAAGGTGCCCTTTGTAATAAAAGAATGGAAGAGCAAAAATGTAGGAATCTTAAAATGGATTTTAAAGGTGATTCAGGGAATAGCAGACTGTGTCTCTGTTCTGTACTGTCTAAATTTGTAGAAAATATAAAGAATGCTCACTAAATTAACCAGCTGGTGCAAAAATAGTTATGAAACTAAGTTATGAAATAAGAAGAATAATATTAGAGAATATTACAGAATCAAAATAATTTGATGAAGCCAAGGAAATGGAAGTTGAAATTAATATTAGGCAAATGTTTCTCAGAATGAGAGCCATTAGACTGGAATATAGCATTCCGAGGTGTTGGAATTCATTGCAATCGATGAGGCAAAGTAAAGTAACAACATCAACAAAAACAAAAACACCTCGTGATATGCATCGTTACCCACATTTCAGCATATGACTCCCAAATTGTTCCTTGATTAGTTTTGACTTGTCTTTTAGGAACGTAATCTGTGATTCTGTGGGATCAAATGACTGCTGCTCCTTCCATTTCTGGCTGCAGCTTTCTTATGGCTGTGATAATTCTGGGCCTGTTTACCACAACGGATTATAAAAGCAAAATGTCAATGGCTTCTAACAGGAGGAGAAAAAGACCAGACTTGTTTGAAGTAGCTAAATGTAATTTGCTGCTTGATAATATGCAACATCTCTATTTCCTTCAGCAGCTAACATGCTTTCCATGTGATCCAGTTATAGAGACCAGATGGTTATTCTAAGGTAGCAAATGCTTCCAGGAGAAGGCATGTGTTTTGTCACTAAGGATTTACTTCCATGGATGTTTTTAAACAATAAAAATCATTGACGTACTCTAAAGACAGAAAAAAGCTGTCTTCAATCCCCTCTTGCTATAATCAACACAGCTGAAAGTGGCTCAGGCATGTGGCCAGGGTCTGATCTGCTGTATCCTGGACACCTTATTCCAAGGTGTCATTTTGGGAAGCATATTTAGTTTTGCCTCCTCTTCCTGAAACCAGACACAATCCTAAAATATCTATGACAAGCAGACTGCTTTATTTCTTTATTACAGGGAGACTGCAGTTTATTTTGGCCCTTCAAGTGGCTTCATTCGTATGTATGTTTAATCCAAGCCAGACATCCTATGTAACTCCAGCCCTAGATTTTTACCTTGACTGTTCCACACTGAACACAATAAATTACAGCTGAAGTAAAGCAAAGGGCAATTGGTCCAGTACCTTGAGGTCACTGGGGATGGAGAAGGCATAATGCAGTGTGTGCTCCAAATGATATGAATAGCTGCTTTTTACTCCTCAGAATGTGGAGTGGCTGTTATTATGGTAAAGTCCTTTTAAATATGAAATGGTACCGTATCTTTCTTCCTTGATTCATATACTAATATTGTCATATAAATACATGCTTCCAGGAAGGAGGGAAAGGAAAGGGGAAAGGAAAAAGACAAGGGGAAAGGAAATGGGAAAGGAGAAAAGATAGACAAAAGAGGAAAGGAGAAAGCTAAGTGGAATAGAGAAAGGAGAGGAGAAAGGAGAAAGGAAAGGAACTCAACCCTAGGATTTCAGGGCTACCTTTTTAGACATGTAGTGTGGTTTTTCTTGGGTTTTTTTTTTTTTTTTTAGTCACATCTGTAGACGAAAAGGACAGTATTCCAGCATTCTTTTAACATTGAATCAATAGTATTCTGGTTAAATGGATTTGTGTTTGTGGTGAAAGTTATGTTAGACGCTTAAAACAAGCTGTTATTTTCCAAAGGCTGAAGAAGGAATTTAGGAACTTTGAATCCTTGCTAATGTATGCTGTAAACCTTGTCTTTTTTGGATGGGCTATGTGATCACATGCCTCTGCCTTCCATTCATTTGTAGTGATAGCTTACAACTGGTCAAAGACAAAACAGTGTCAGAGCCGCTCCAAACAATTTAAAAATGTGGTTGTGCTGTTATGGACATGAAACAGATAGCTTCCTAGGGAAGAAACAATATCGCATTGCAAGCTAATTGATTTGAGCCACGTTCTTTTCATATGAGTTTCATTTGAAGCAATTGGTTGGAAATGAGATACTCTAGAAAGCATTACACCTGAAAAAGATTGCCTGAATCGGCTCATTTGCAATCTTTATTTGCTACCTGAACTGCCAACACTGAAATTAAAATATGCTCCTCCAAAAATTCTAGCTTGGTTATAGTATCCTCTTCCTTTATGTTGTTTCTTAATGCAGCTTGAACTCTAGAATAAAGCTGCTAATTAATTTGTTTTATGGATATCTCATGGGTATTTATGGTATATAATTAAAGCTTAGGGTAGTGTCTAAATGGAGACCCAACATAGCTGAATATCTCCTTCAAAATCAAGCATCACCATCAAGTAAATAACATGCTGTTTTATTCCTAAATGAACAGAGTTAAGTGTTGCTTAAGGTAGTGAGCAGCTTCATGCATTGGAAATGATGATATGAATTTCATGTAACTATCAGAATAAAAAGATTTAATCTCCTTTTTTTTTTTATATGCAAGGCAGTGCTGGAGTATTAGCCTGATGCTGCAGTTCTGAAATGCAGGATTTCCAAAAGAATAGGAAATCAGGTCTTGTAAAAGTTGTCTTAAGTTTGCCAAGCTGCACAAACTAGATCCTGCAAGTTGAAGGGTCACCAAGGGCGTTAAGATTGCTTGGAGCCTGTAGTGCTTGTCTCCATACTGTCTGGCCAAAGGCACTTTGTGAAAGAAGCCTGTTTTCTGTGATCCTGGGTGGAGGTTCAAGGCAGGTTGTATTGAAGTGTTTTCTGAAAGCCTTGACTCTGCTTCTCTTCATTCTCAGCAGCATGTGGTGAAAAGAGGCTTCAATAAAGACAACTTCCGTAGTAGAAATGCTGCTTGCAACAATCCTTGCCATGCTTTATGCCCTCTGCATTCAATCCGTCTTTTCCAAACAGAGCGCTTTTGCATTTTCATCTAAGCCAAGTTCTGCCAAGTTGATGGAGAACCATTGGATGGATTTTGCAGATATCGCAGGCACAAGTGGCAGACCAAAGCAGAATGAGCCCGGATACGACAGTGCATGGACTGGTGTCAGGGATACTTGTTACTTTGCCTAACGCATTTACATGAATGCTAATTTAACTAAACTAAAACACTAAAGTATACAGAGTTTGCCAGAGGAGGGACTTTACAACCTGCTCTACATCTTTACCCTGAAACTGGCACATCCCACCAGGCAGATTTCTGTATGGGCATGAAAATGCTCCCGTAGTTAAGTCTTTCCACTATGATTTTGTGATTCTTTGATTCACTCAGATGCAAAACTAGTAAACCTACTGCTCTGCTCCCAACCAACTTTGACATGATTGGCTTTGACTTAATATTCCCAGCTGAAGGTTGTTCTGCTGTTGATGTGGTTCCTGTCCAACTCCACGTCATTCTTCTTTTTCATTTTATCTTGATTTCTGAATTGCCATCCTTATGTAAAGCCATAGGATGTGCACTGAGTGGGTATTTATGTGTGTGCAACTCCCCTTCTTTTTCTGTTCTGTCATAGAAATCAAGGGAACGTGCCTCAGCAAGCAGAGATTTTGCACAGGTAGCCATGCCTCACACAGTTCCATGTGTATCTTTTTGTATAACACTTCAAAGCCTGTATTTCCAGTTAGGAAAAAAATTAATTAAATTTCCAATCAATTTTTTTAATAAGCACTTTTTTTGTATTTTTTCCTCCTTTCCAGTTTTATTTTTGGTGTTGCAGTCCTGCATGTCTCTCTTTCCTTGTGCCTCTGCAGCAAGGAGAGCTAAGAAGGCTTGAGATGGATCCTCAACTGCCATATTTGAGAAGAGTCCTTCCCAACCCTTCAAATGTGGCATCTAAATGAAGCTTTTTTGTCTATTTGCCTATTTTATTTTATATATGGATAGCCACTAAAATCAAACAATTTACCTAGAGACCCTGTAGCAGCAATGAGATGTGCCTGACTCCCCAGACCTCAGGTCTATCATCGCAAAGACTATTTTTTCTATATAAATATAATTTCTTTCTCAAAAGGAAAGAAAATGCATTTGACTGATTTTAATAGCCTTGCCATTATATTAAAAATTTTCTTTTTTGCTATTTTTCATTCTAGAAATATATTTTTAGAAATTTGGGACTCCTAAATATCACTTCTCAAGCTGTGATCTACTCCAGACTTATTACACTTACTTCCTGCTGTATTTTTTACAATTGCACAATGTTGCCTTCCTGGTTGGAGGGAAAAATCTGTTACTATGTCTAAATCTTCTTCTCTCATGCTTCTAGCTTCCCTTTCACTACTCTATTAATAATTTTTGTTTCCCATATGCACTTTTTGTTTCCCATATGCACATTTTTGCCTGAAGCAAACTCTTCTCAGCATTTGTTATTGGTGCGTGTCCAACATTACTGTAATCCAGTTGCAGTTATTTGTGCTGCTAGAATATCAGCTAAATACATTTGCTCCATTTTGTTATGCCTACTTAATATTTTTAAAAGAAAATTAGCGAGATTTTTTCCATGTGAACTGTATCGGGTCAAACACAGTTCACACACTGTCGTGTACGATACTCAGTTTTGCTTTGTGCACCAGTTCTTATTAAATCAGGATAAGAGCTGAGCATGTGGACTTGAGCCATATGTTAATCCAAGCTCAGCCAGAAGTGCGTGCCATCCCATATTTAGTGCAGTGGTTCAATTACTGCTGATGAAATTGCATTATCTTTTGAATCCATCTTAGCCTATTGTCTAGCAATTAGCTGCACATGCACGTCTCATATAGAAGTCATCTCCTCTGACACAGGCAGTGTCAAAACCAGGAAAAAAAAAGTGGAAAAGGCCTTTTTTTTTCTAATAACTAAATCTTCTATTAATGGGGAAAAATGCATACATTTACAGGTGAGATGGCACAGGGTTGTAGGGTAGGTTCAGGGCAAGTTCAGTGGTACCAAATTCTTTTGAAAATAAACTTTTTTGTGGCCCTTTTAGAGGTAATTTCCAATTCACCATCTTAACGGTGTATGGATAAATGCTGCAATCAATAGGATGCTTTAACATTGTTCTGACTGCGGGGTTTAGTAAAGGTGGCTAAAATTCGCCCAGTATTTTAAAATATAAGATGATGTGTGTGTGTGTGTTTAATGAATATTTTAGTTCTCTGATGCAGGTGGTTTTGTCTGTTGCTTGTGAATGTAGATGTGTGTCTGGTCACAGAGTGTGATAGCAATGGCTGTATGTTCTCTTGCTCCCCAACCATGTCGTAGCTACAGCTTTTTTAGGCTTTTTTCAAACTTCTATGTGAACTTTTTGACATTTTGAGCCAGATCTCTGCAGACACTTTTCATAGAAATATTTAAAGTGTTTAGATTGTGACTACTCAAAGGTGGCATTTAAGAAAGCTGCAAGAGCTGCAGTGTATCCTGGAGTGGATTGGACCAGCTGCTGAATAATTCTGTGATGCTAATTGTCAAAAAAAAATAAAAAACCACAAACTACCTTTTTTCTCTCAAGCTCATATTTGCTGCTAAGACACCTCTATCATGATGAAAATGAAATTTATATTTGGCCCTTGTGAATTTTTTTATGTGTATGCAAAAGTGTATATAGGTGTGTGTATATATTTGATACAAAAATAAATGCAGTATTATTTTTATATGATTAATAGTATAAATTAATGGGAATATATTTATTATATAGAAGTGGAAACTGTTGGAAATGATGGAAGAGTGATTTAGATGTTCTTCTGTTAGGTGATGTTTTTAGGTGCTCAGTGCTGAGTTACCCTTGAGGGGTGAGGGCATGCGGATGTCTGGACAGCTCACACCACTTTACACCTTGTGTGCTAGCAAAAAGTGGCAGGACACCTAGACTTGGTCTAAATATCCCCACCTTCACCTTAGTTGTAGCAAAGATTACCCTGTAGACTTAGTTAGCTGTCATTTTTAAACGCTGGCTTCCATAGCTGCACTTGCAATTCAAAAGTACATTAATATTTGTTTTTCAAACATAAAGTTACCCTAACTATATGCAAAACTGTGAGAATAATTGCATTTGGGCATTTGCCATGCAAGAAGGCACAACCAAGGGTAAGATTTTTGCTTTACATATCTAGATAGTGCCACACACCCCTGCACTTCCACCACATGAGATTTCTACCTATTGTCTTATTTTTGTTCGTTTCCCATCTTGAAAACAAATTTATATGAAGTCCTAAATAAATGCCACCTGTAAAGTGATTATAGTATATTTTGTGACTAGCACCTTGAATGAAAATACATTTAAAGCTGATCTCAGTTTCACATGCTATGGTTTGAATTGAAAACCTGTCAAAATATCTTCTCTACTGTAAAAGAGAAACTGTACCTTAAGGCTCCACTGTAAGACTTGCCATAATTTTTCATTAGGATTTACTGCTAGGATGTGTCATTACATATTTTAGCAAGATCTAAGCTTCGAGGAAAATAGGGTAATAATTTAGAAAGAAACAAATAACTGAATCAAATTTGATTGCATAAAGCATTTCAAAAAATTAATTTATCTCATTAGAAAGTATATTTGCAGACAGTCCCTGGCTGTCTCTCTTTCGAACATTTAAAAGCTAATTTCCTTTTGTCTTTGGAATAGTAAATCTGTATGTCTCACTAATGAATTGTGCGTAATTTTGGTGTGCATACACTTCAATAGTATACTTGAAATAATAACAAAAAAGGGTTCTGTGACACAGGCCTGTATTTGATTTTAAAAATCAGGTGGTTATATTCTGTGATTTAAAAATACCTGAGGTTGACTTAAATTAAAACTTAAAAAAAATGCATAAGGGGTCCACATCCATTGACTAGTCCCCGGTGAGTCCGAATGGACTAAAGATTTAGTCACCTGAGACTTGAGTGTATCTTGGAATCTCATCAGACACTTGAAAAAAACCCAGATTTCAAATCACCCCAAATTTCAACATTTTACACTGCTACTGCTCCAGTGAGAAGAATGGCTAGAAAATGCTTGCAAATAATGAGTGTGCACAAATTTAGGGAAAAGAGATTGTGGGAGCAAGCAAAACCTTCGAGTGTATCCACCGAAAATGAGGTACAGGCCATTATAGAGCACCAAGGAACATGTAGAGGGTTCAAAAGAGGTGGAAATTATGCATCACTCTTATTTTTCAAGAACTTTCACAAAAATAACCATCTGCACCGTTCAATATACAACCTGTTGAAGATATGCAGATTCTTAGAATCACAGAATCATACAGTCATGGTATAGATTTTATTTTAAGTGCCTGTATTTTTGTATTTAAAGCATTGCTCTCCTGTTGTGTCTGCACCTGCAGCACAGAGCAAAGATCGTGCTTTTAGCATCGCAGGTAGATGTGCTCTTCCCAAACGGGTCACTTGCGGGCAATTAGGGTGACACGGTCTTTCCAGGCATGCAGAAAAGAATGAGAAAAAACCTCCAAAATATATAAAATGCCTGTTTGCTTGTGGGCAAAGGGTTTCTTAGCTCAGTGTCATCCCAACGCTGTCGACCCTCGAAGCCCGCGCGGGTCCCACGTCGCGTGGGGCAGGGCTGGGTCTGCTGGCGGCGGCGCTCGGCCGCCCCGTGCCCATCCGCGTGGCCGTCCCCGTGGGGCCGCGGGCGCGCGTGCCAGCGGCGCGCAGCGTTGCATTGATTGCTTCTGCCTGCAGCGGGGATGCCGTGGCCGG